>JABEYC010000148.1:0-71393 GCA_013266195.1 Fusarium zealandicum | reverse complement strand
GCCAGGTACTCTGCGTTGTGCTGCGTCACGGGGCACACGGGGATGTACAGCACGCTCGAGTCCGTCTTGCCGGCGTGCACCTTGTCGACCGCGTGGATAGCTTCACTTCTCATCAGTGCCCACATACCAAGACGGGAGGAATCGTGTCTACTCACTGTCGCAGTGCCATGCTACAAAGTCGCCCGGTCTGATCTCGGGCACATGCACCATGGTCCTCTCCAGATCAAGGTGCGGATGCAGCTCATCCGTACACTCCTGGCCTGTCCCCGGCGTCGCGCCCTGCAGCTCGCTCGTCATGCCGTCTACGCCCACAAGCTCCCAGTTATCCTCGTCGAGGTAGTTGGCAGACACGCGGCTCCTCCTCGCCTGGAACAAGGGCCGCAGGAGCAGGTACGCCGTCGACAGCTTCATCAGCGGGTTTACTAGTAGTGTCCCCTCGGCGGGCTTGGTATGGCTCATGCTCATCCAGCCCTGCCACATCCTAAACATGGAGCACGCGCCGAGGCCGTCGTAGAGATTATTGACGGCGGCGACGCGGCCGCTGGCGTCCCAGGGGTCAAAGTCCTCCCATCTGCCCTCGAAGATGCGGTCGTACACGCCTCCGCGGCCGTAGCCCTCCCTTTCCCACCGCTCGACGCTGCCTCCGTCAATGTGCGGGCCCAGGGCGAACGAGGCATCGCCGGGCTGGCGGACCCGCAGGCGGTCGGCGTACGAGAGCGGCTGGTCCAGCGAGATGGGCGTGTCGGGGCACGATGAGTGCCAGAGAAGGGACATGAGGCGGTGCTGAACCCGGAGGAAAGATGGGTGAGCCCGGGCTTTGAGTTGAGGAGCGGACCAGTACAGCTCGTAGACTTGAGGGTCGTCAGGTGGGAAAGCTAAGAGCGTGTTGGTCAGAAAGACATCTACAAGTGTAGACAGCAAGCAAGACACTCACCTCTTGTGGATGGATTCTTCTTCACATACTCTTCAACCTCGTCCTTGTAAGCCCGCGCCTCGGCCTCGGGGATAACGCCTTTGATAACCACAGCACCCCGTTTCCGAATCTCCTCCTTTAGGGCATCAACGCCTGCGTCCAGGTCACTATACGCAACCTGCGGTATAACAGCAGGCCCCTTGTTGGCGACAACCTCGTTCTCCTTCCTCAGCTGCCGCAGCAACCTGCCCCAACTCGCCGATATCTCCTTTTCCCGCCCACGAACGAGCTCGCACTTGAGCTCGCGGAATCGATCTGGCAGAGGCTCCCTCTTTGCGCCAGAGAGGGATGTGAAGGCGTCCGAGATGTCGCCCTCCTTCTTAGCAGGCCTTTGCCCAGCCGCCGTCGCCATGTGTCGACAAAGGCCCTTTGGGGCTCTGGGTAGACATGTCCGTAGCATGATGATGATACAATGAAAGAGGCCAAGTTGATGGTTTTCTGTTTGCCTTTCATCAACCGCTGCTTCTTATATCTTTGTCGTGAGGAGGTGCGGGATTGCCCCTTTTGGAAGTCCGCATCTCTTCCAGTACCACCACACACTGGCAATCCCGAAAGCTAATCCACTCGATGGGCCTCAAAAAGCAGGTTTTCCAATTATATTGGCCATGCTCGGTGGGTTCGCCGTGCTGAGGGTGCTGTAACAGTCGTCCATGTGCCGATGTTACCCAAACTCGGAGCATTTCGTGCCGCCTACAAGTTAGCTATCAAGTACACAACCACCATGACAACTCAATCAAGATGCCTCTGAGAGCTACAGGATCCGATACCAATAAGTTGTAGCAGCAACATGCGTTACCCAAGACTTGTCAATTCCTCGCCGCCAGTCAGCACCAGCAGAGTCCATCAAGTAAATGCAGCTAGCTCACCCTTGTCCCATCCCTATCCATACTGGTATTACGTATACAAGATTAAGAAACATTCAACACCCTAGCACCGTGTCCTCGTGAGCCTTCCCCAACTCCTCGCACATCGACTTACTGGCCGGCATGTCTAGTCGATATCGCCCAACGCCCTCTTCATCCTCTGCTTTAGATCCCGGTTCTCCAGCTCCAGGCCCCCTAGCCGCTGTCTCGCCGCGTGCCTGTCCTGGTTGCGCCCCTCTCGCTCCATCTTGAGCTTGTACTCCATGTCTCGGAGCCGGAAAAGCCACCTGTTGTCGTTGTTCGCGCCCCCTTCTTCGCTGAGGGTTGCCATGTCCCTCAGGCCCAGGCCACCAGCCGAAGAGCCAGGCAGGGCCGTGGTGGTCTGCGATCTCGTCAGAGTAGACCGCGTCCTTGAGTGACCGCCGCGGTCCCGAATCTGATCTCCAGGGCCCCGAGGAATCGAAGGAGACGGTGAACCGCCGGGGACAAGTGTATCGGAATTGTCCTTTGATGAGTACGCCGCACGAGCCCGAACGTCGTTGGCCGTGCGCAGCGTGGTATTCTCAACCTTGAGTTGACGATACGCGTCTTCCAGGCGCGTGTAGCGGGCGTCATAACTCAACGACCCAGATGCAACCGAGTTACGAACCATCGTCTCGAGCCGATCCAGCTTCTTGGTCCGAACGTCGAGGTTGTTCTCGAGAGACTGGTACTCACGGTACAGATCGCGCTCGACAGACTTGATCTTCGTCTCAAACGAACTCACCATGTTTTCGATAGCCTTGACCGCGGCCAGCAGGTTCTTTGAGAAGCCCGGAAGCCGGTTCGCAATCACCTCTAGGGATGGCAGCACCTGGCGATCAATCAGGGCATTGCCATTCAACCACTCTCTACCACACAATGCGCTGAGCTTCTGCCAGAGCACCATTAATAGTGCATTGCGCTCCTGCAACTGATCTCGAGCCGACTGCTCCAGTACGGTGATTTTCCTGCGATCTTGGCTCCTGGTCGATTCGAGCTCTGCGATCCGAATGTCCTGGGTGCTTGCCGTGCGACTGAGGTGCTGGTGTGTCTTTTGGAACCCATCGTACTGCGACTTGGTATTTCGGTGAGCGACGCGCTCTTTTTCGAGCAGCTCGGCCAGCTTCCGGCTCTCGAGGGCGTGCGATTCGAGAAGTGAGTCGCGCATCTTGATGATGCGGTCTTTCTCGACCAGCGCTGCCTTGCTCGCGTCGAGGTCACGGATCGTGTTCTCAAGCTCTCGCTGCAGCTTGGCAATAGACTGGACTGGGTTAGCGGTTGTGATGATACGGCAAGACGGACGACATACCTTGAGAAGCGAAGAGCGAGTGCCGTTAAGGTCACCCAGAGCCTCTCGCAAGTTATTCTCGAGCTCCATCAACCTCTCCTTCCACTCTGTAGCCTCAACCTCCCTCGACGTCAGGTTCTTACGCAGACGTCGAGCCTCATCCTTGGCCGTGGATGCCTCCCTGTTGAGCTCGTTGACAAACTGCTGCACCTCCTCCTTCTCTTGGTCCGCGACAATCTCTCTCTGGTGTCTCTCTTGCTGCAGGCGGTTGTCCAATTCTTTAACTCGCTCCTTTTCGTCGCGCAGACTCTGCTCAGCGTTGGCGAGAGCAGCCTCGAGGTCGCCGATGCGGATCTTGTCGCCCTCTTGCTCCTCGCGTAGGAAGGCAATTTCCCCCTGCGAAGACTCTTGCTGCACAGACAGTCGCTGGTTCTTGTCGTTGGCCTCCATGAGCTTCTCTTCTAGATCCTCCAGCTCCTTGTTGGAAGAATCCAGCTCCTGCTCGAGCTGCTGGATCCGGCGCAGCTTGTTCTCTTGGTCGTCCTCAAGCCCGATTAGGCCCTCGCTCATCTTTCGCATCTCTTCCTGCAAGGCGTCGAAATTCTCTGAGCGGTCCTGGAGATCTGCTTGAAGTCGTTGCATCTCTTCGGCATGTTGGTCTGCCTCGAGCTCTAGCGCGTCAATCTCTTCCTGCGCTTCCTTCCTGAGAGACTCAAATTCGTTTTCCATCTCGCCCTGCTCACGGAGGGCCTCGTCGCGCTCCGACTGCAAGGCTACCAGGTCGTTCATGGCATTGTTCAGGTCTTCTTGTATCGCCATGGCCGCCTCCTCAGTCTGGCGCTTGCCCTCGATGGCCGTCTCAAAGTCCTCCATGCAAATCTCGAGCTCGCGCTGCAACTCCTGGTTCTGCAGCTTGACCTCGCTGTTCTTGTCGCGCAGCTCAGCAAGCTTCATCTCCAGCTCCTCGCGCTCGGCCTCCTCCTCTACCTGCGTCCGTGTCCTCATGCTACCGCGCGACTGTGGCCTCTCATGACCGCCAACCTGCGAAGCTGACCGATCTAGCAGGCTGTCGATGGTGGAGGGTGCAGGGCGGCCTCGTCGTTGGGCCATCTTCAGATCCTCAATCTCCTGGTAAAGGCGCTCTTTCTCACGGTTCCTGGACGTCAGCATGGATGTCTGGGCGCCAACTTCGCGTCGCAGCTCGGCATTCTCGTGGCGTAGCTGCTCGCTCTCCCGGCGCAACTCATCAACAAGGGTAGTAGCCTGGCTCAAGTTGCCGTTCGAGCCTTCTATCTCGTTTGATAGGCCGGAGACGGGTCGACTTTGTGGCATATTCGCATCTCGCTTCTTGGTGATGTTGTAAATGTTGGTTGTATGATGCATGCCGCCATGTCCACTAGTCGAGCTGGACATGTCCTGCTTCAGCTTGAAGACCTCGTCCCGCAACCTCTTGTTCTCTTCGTCGGCCTGCTCTCTCCGGGCCGTCTCCTGCTCGAGGAGATCTTTCCAGACGTCGGCTTCTTCATCTCTGCCCATGCTTTCGTCCGTTCTTTCGCCCATGGACCTCATAAAATCCGTGAATTTTCGTCTCTCCGACTCTTTGTTGAGATTCTCCGAGCGCAGCCTCTCGATTTCGGTCGCGTACTCCTCGACTCGTTCTCGTAGATAGAACAGCTCCTCGTCCCGCTCTTGAGCCTCCTCATCTCCAAGTCGGGCCGTTTGGTCTGTCGAGGATGCACTGCTATGGGCTGTGGTTGGTCGTTCCCCCTCTTCCTTCATCTGCTTCTCCAGCTCCTTGACCCTTCGCCGTAGAACTTTGTTGTCGCGCTGGAGCACCGCCAGACCCGTCTTGAGGTCGACGTTTTCGGAAATCATCTCTTTGATACCCTCTTCCGACAGTTTGTCCAGACGATCGCTCAAGAACATGACCTTGAGCTTCAGGTCAAAATTCTCCTTGGACAGCCTCTCAATGGTGCTGCTCTGCTCTTTAAGGGTCAGGTTTCTCCCGGATCGCGCCGTGTTAACCGAGCCCATGATGACCGAAGATTGTTTCCGCGGGGTCTCGAGGCCACTCTTGAACTTGTACTCCTTGGCCAAAGACTCGGGTACTTGGACGTTCCTGACGTGCCGAGCAATGACCGTATCAGTTGGTGCGGTGTTGAACCCTTCCTTAGAGGGCCTGGGTGTCCTGAGCAGATCCGAGTGCCGGGGCCGTTCGGGACTATCGACTTCGGGCAGCGGCTCGAGCTGCGGTAGCGACGTGTCGGTGAAATCCTCTGCACCAAAGGCTGAGCCCATGCTGCCCATGCTCCCCATGCTGATGCTTCTCATCATGGCGTTGCTGGGATTCCGTGACATCCCCATGGCTGGAACCGCGCCGCCGGATTGAAGCGCATAGTCGGTGCCGAGACCGGCCGTTAGATCATCATGCGATTCGGGGTTCGTGGCAAAGGATGAGGTTGATGATCGCTGACTCCCGAAGCGACTGCGCAGGTACTTGGGTCGGCGAGTGCGCATAGAATGGCCTGGGGTGCTGCCGGCATCTACCTTCTCAGATAGGGACTGGCTTCTCGACAAGGGAGGCGGGTGGTCTCCTGAACTGGACACTTGCGAGCTCTCCTGCTCTGTATCGCGATCCTCGCTCTCCGCGTCAGCCACGCTGCGGTTCTCTGCCGGCTGGCTGGCCATGCTGACGGCGCGAGATATGGTCCTCTTGGCGGCGGCGGCGGTGGGAGATGAGTCGAAGTTCTCGAAGCTGGAGGTGTTGGTGCTCGCGATAGTCACATCTTGGTCGTCCTGCTGTGTCTGTCGCGCCGGCTGAGGGGCTGGCTTCTTTGTTGGCGAGTCAAACTGGTATGTGTCATCAATGCCGCCCCCTTGGTTTGTAGATGCGGTGGGAATAGGCGACAACGCTGGTAAAAAGCTAGACTCCACGTCTCGCAGGTGGCGCCGAACGTCTTCCTCGGTCAGGGACTCGTTGTGTCCTTGGGTCAAGTCGACGGTGGCGGAATCGAAGTAGCTGGTCTCGGGGCCTGTTGGCGCAGGGAGTCGCAGCATCGCATTGTTGTTGATTGTCGCTGATGTCGAAGTCGGGGCTCCACTCGGTCGGGGGTTTGTAGGTGTTGAGGATCGTGGTGTAGTGGCATCAGTCGTCATCGAGTCATCGGGCGCGGTTATCGCCGTGGTTGGAACCGTCGAGGCGCGCGCTGGTGATGTATCGGCGACCGTGTCTATTGTCGCGGTAGATGTCTCAGCTGCCTCATGGTTATCGTCGTTGGCTGAGACGCGATGGGCTGTGGTAGGACGCGGCCCATCGCTGAGGCTTGAAGCCTGGCCGGAGGGGCCTTGGCCGTGTTCTTGCTCATCAGCAGCCATGCTGCATTGCTGCGCGGTTGAGTCGGCGAGGAAGCCGTGATGGACCAGTTGCGACTGCGGGGGAGGTTATGGTCTGATTGCTGATGGTCAATAACAAGGGCGAGAAAACAGTCTTGATGTTGTGCCTAAGAATTTGGAAGTCACCTTGCTATTGCTCTTACTGGCGGGAGGCAAGCCCTTCACTGGCTGAGCTGCCCTATCCGTGCCCGCTGTCTGGCGCCGTTGGTGGACGTAACCCGGGGGGCCCCTTCAGAAGCCGTAGCGCTGGGCTGGCTTCGTTTAGCGGTCGAGTGATGGAAACCTGTAACCTTACTGGTGGTGGTGGGGCAATTCCAAGCCTGCCCAGCTTCAATAACTGACTTGCTGGTTGCGGGGGACACCCATGGACCCGAATATCTCGAATCTCAGCCAAAGGTTCATAGATTCATACATAATACGTCATGGACGAGCTTTACTCGGGCAGTCCAAGTCAGCATTAGACCTTGTCGGACCCAAACATCTATTGATGGCGATTTTCGTACTTATACTTCCAGGTCTATCTTGTTGACATTCGCAGAATAATCCCCGACTCTTGCAGGCTAATAAAGCTACCCGAGCTACTTGCTTGCGTCGTTGTGTATCTGGTTGATGGGAACGCCGTTGAGTACATATGTGTTCGGATTGGAAACTCTGGTCGAGTCAAGTTTTCAAGGAGGAATTTCAGCCTTATCTGATCGACTCTTTTATTTAATTTTAAAAAGAGACCCTTTAAGAGAGGAAAATGCGCAGGGTTAGGGTGTGCGCGGAGATGGGGGTCACTAGGTAGTCTAGCATGGAGGACTGGTTAACGAGGCAACATGCTACAATCGTAACGCGGATGAACTTGTCCCCTGATTTTTCCCCCTAGCTAAAAGGCCCGAAATGAGCTGGCCACTCTGCAGCCGCATTTGCTCACTTTTCCATCGATTCCAAAACTCTTTGTATCTCCAATGTCCTCGTTTATAAAATATTTTGTTCTAAACCCCTGGAGATATTGTGTTACCCGTGTTGTTTATATCTTGGAAACATGGTTGGGTCTCATACTTGGCCGCGCCCGATGTTATCGCAGGGTCTTGACACACGAACAACGCGAGGAACGGACAGCTCGATTCATCGACTCTATAGATCATGATGCTGTCCGCGCCTTAGCCTCTCTACACAATGGAGACATTCCCTGCACTATTCGAAATTGGAGTCAAGGAAGCTACAACGTTTGCTATTTTGTTGACTTTGTCGACGGCACGACACGAGTCGTTAGAATTCCCCTGGAACCAACGGTCCACAATCCCTGGCGGAAGGTACAGAGCGAAGTCTGTACTATGCTGTAAGAGACTTTGTGTGTTTCGAACTAGGCGGTGCTAACATCTTACGGATACATCCAAGACAGAACCACCATTCCTATCCCTCGGGTCTATGCCTACGGACGCAGCCGGCTTCGACAGGACGCCTCACAACAAGTCTTTATGATTTTGGAGTATATTGAGGGCCGGCCACTTTCAAGGCAAGACCTCGGAAGCAGTTCACTGGAACGTCGTCGTCAGTTTTTTGCCGAATTCGTCGATATTCTTGCCCAACTGCGAGAGCTCGAGTTCAGCAACGCAGGCTCGTTGATGCCGAGCAAGCCCGATAGTTCGACGCCCAATATGATCGCCACACTTTCGATTCATGCGAACGAACTCCAGCTTCAGGGGTATTCAACCCCGCGAAGAATATGTACGACTGCCCAGCGATTCCTGGAAGAACAACACACCATGCTCCAGCAAACATATCAGGTACCGAGTGAAGAATTGGATCGAGAAACCGCAGAGCTGGAAGTCTACGCACTTCATGCTTTGGGCTCACAGCATTCATGCGAGGTTGCCAAGTTGAACGAAAACACTGGTGCATGCGAAACCTTCATCTTATGGCACACTGATCTGCGATGTGCCAACATTATCGTTGACGATAAGCTTTGCATCCACGGTATTATCGATTGGGAGTGGTCAGGTACTGTGCCTACACACCTATGCGTGCCGCCATCGTGGCTCCTCGAACATCGTCATGGGGTAGGTGGATGCTCGGAGAACACATTTCAACTGGAGCTCATGGACGTGCTCTCGTCGAGGCAACATCACTCCGCCAATCACTTGCAACTCATACAAGAATGGACTCGCCAAGATCCAATTTTGCAATCAATGGCTCGTATCTATCAGAGTCCAAGCGATCTTCTGGTGGTGTTTTACAAGTGCATATACCCCAGACTTTACACCGAACCTCGTGTAGAGACAGTCCGGAAATTTTTCCTACACTGCAAGGACGAGACGGCTGGAAGAGAAGTAGACGAGCGACTACGTGCATCGGAACGGTACACTCGGTATCTCAAGGAAAATAATCTCTTCGTTGAAGACGAAGAATCCCAGCGACAGCTCAACCTCGTTCACAGCGCTCGACAAGCACTTTCGCAGGGCAGTGTTCCCAGTAAGCTTATCTAAGCTCAGCCTTCAATTCAATTTCCTGCTGTTGCATGTCGTTGATCTTCAGCCACAGATGCTGAATGCTCTCACGTGCGTTAGCCGCGTCGACTTGGTAAGATTCTATCTGATCTTCGACATCGAGTGCTGCGCGACGACCCCTGTGTGCCCTAGCGCTTGAAGCGCTTTTCGGACCTGCGCTGTGTCCGACTCCCTCAGCTGTTGGATCCATCCCAAAAGCTTCTGAAGGAACTGTTCCTTCTCGCCGACTTCTTTTATGAGCAGTGTACGACCACACTATCGCTAAACTACGGCATAACGATGATACGTCTCAACTTTACGCGAAAAGACGTCGTGAGTAACTTGAGACTTCATCATTATCTTCTAATTTTCATAGGTATCACAGATTCTACCCTATTGACTACGCCCAGTCCGACCATATCGCCCAACCATGTAATCCCAGTAACCGAGATAACGTGTGGCAATACCCTCTTCGATCTGAGGAACGCTACTATTCCCTGTGTTATCGCGGTGTTTCAGACGTACCTCGCCGAAGCTATAAGATCATATCCTCTCCAGCAGAGTCGCGTTCATGCGTGTCAAGCCTGTCCCTAGTTAACATTTTGAATGCTTGTTTGGCTTTATGCGGCCAGTCTTAACCATGAGTTCATGATCATTAACCTTCAAGTCGACGATCAAAGAATTCTGTTGAATGTTGTTGCCAACAATTAAATGGCTGTTGGTACAACATATCCACAAAATGTCATCAGTAACACGATAAACACAATTAACAATTGTTCAATAATTTTTATTAATTCATATCAGGCCCATTATCGCTCTGAGCTTTCATAGTCATCAATTACCATTCCAATTCCTTAGTTGGAGTACTTGGGGTCAACCTTGTTTCTGTAATCGCATTGTCAGTCACGGTCCTTGCCCCCGCCGGGAATGATGAAGCTCACCCAGTCTGCTTCTCGTAGGCGGATCGTGCGCCATCAGTGACCTTTTCCTGGGTATCTTTGTTCATGTTGAAGCCGGCCTTGGAGGAAGCGAAAGCGAAACCTGTACACATGGACGTTAGCAATCTGGTTTACAGCCTGGAACCTAGCCGAGGTGACGGCGAGCGCAAGTGTAGATGGAGAGCATACCCTTGTCAATGTAGTCCTGGCCCTGGGAGCCCGAGGCCTTGCCGTCGGTGGCCTTCTGGTCCTTGCTACCACCAGACATAGCTTTCTTGACGAAATCCATTGTGAAGTTGTGTTGTGTTGGGTTGATTGGTGAAGTTGGGGAATGTGTGTATGGGTGATAATGGGCATCAAGCTGAAAGAGACAAGACCGTCTGCCCTTTTTATACCTAGTTTCCTCCAAGACACTACCGACACCACTCGGGATCAATCGTCGAATGGAGAAATGACTTGCAGATCCATCCAAGCTCCCCTCTTTCGTCACCGTCCTCTGCCACTCACTCCATGTTCGTTCGCGGGCGAGACCTGAATCAAGTCCCCCTCTTCCTCAGGCGAGCAGGGGACGGACGACCTACGGACCCCCCCGCTACGTCACTCTAGACCCTGAAGCCACGATCGCAGGCATGTGCCTCTGACGGCAGCTCTCATCATCATGTCCCGCATCCGGTAAATGCCGACCTATGGATGCTCTCTCTGATATGGCACAAGGTTGCTGGCGCCAGTTACAAGATCTCACCCTTGTTTTCGTGAGCCCAGATCTTGGATACTGTTGGTTCTGGCACTCATCGTTGACGGCCAACTTGGCATGGAAAAGACGGGATCGTCCAGGAACATAAGCTTTCTCCGGGGACACCGAGATACCCCGTCTGAAGCTCCCGTGGAGTCATGACGGGGAGGGGTTCGCCCAATTGAAAACCCTGAAGAGCTGGACTGCGCCTGGACTAGCGGTGCAATGTGGTGGGCGACCAGTTGTGATGGATACCGCCAGACAAGACGAGCTGAAAAGCCACGATGCAGATGCAGGCGTTGGCGTTAAAGACGCAAGTGCAGTCAGTTCCTAACCACTTTATCTCGAGGGGGCTAGAGAGGAACAAGCAATTCTTCCGAGGGCTTCAAGAGCTTCCACCCGTCAAGTTCTAGACTGCGGGAGGCAGCTAGCAATGGCGCTTTGATGGGGGTTCTGGACGAGACACTGTCTCTTTCAATGGATGCCATCTCGATTATTACTCGACCTGGTTCTGAATGTATCTCATATAACGGAAAAATCAAACTGTAGATTCTCCAAATGCCCCTTGGTTTGTCCAGCCGATATGAAACTCCTTCTGATGCTTGATCCTTCCCTACATGCAAATGATTGACTCCGTGCCTCATGGGCATGCTTCATTATCTCGTTAACCATATAAACCCCATTTACTTCTTCAACGCGTGTCTCTAGGTATTTCTGCCGAGTCTCTTGGTCATTATGAGTTGACAAACACTTGGAACGCCATGACCATGACCCAGACGAAGAAGAGGGTGCCCGTCAGCGACATGGCAAACACCAGCTGCCACGATTGACCTGCGATCGATTAGCCCAATGTCCAGCAACAGCTTTCAAGCTCGACAAGAACCTACAGATGCTTCGCTGCTGCAGCCAAGCCATGGTCCGCTCGCTCTGGCCCGTCGGGTTCCGCCCAAACACCTGGACATCGCACACGCTCTGGATCGAGCCGCTGGGGCCAAACAGCTGTATCGCGACGACGACGAGCCCGACGAGCCACATGACGAAGAACATAAAGGCGCCGATCATGACTATTGCGGGGAGCAGGCGGCGCTGGGCGATGAGCCAGAAGATGATGAGGATGAAGACGATGGAGAGGCAGCCGACGACGATGAAGTAGGGGAAGTACCTGTAGGATACATGTTAGTCTTTGTTGCCTACCATGTATAAGAGTCGCGATGCGTACCATGGAATCCCGAGGAGGAGCTGGTTCTGGATCTGGATAAACGTCGCAAAGACGCCGATGATGGAGGTCGAGGCGAGCAGAATGACAAAGATCCAAAAGTTGAGCTGATAGGGCGGCCAGTTGTACGTCCGGACGTGGCTGGAGGGTGCTTCTTGGTCAGAGGTCATGAACGAGGACCTCGTGAAGCCGGTTGTGCCAGTCCATCCCGTTGTACCGGTCAAGCCGGTTGTTGTCGATTTAGCCACCATGGTGATGGAGTTTTGGTCGCGTGGTCTGTGGTGTCTGATGCCGGTGATGAACTCGTGATAGAGTCAGGGATAACCGCGCTCGAGTCGAATGGCCAGCTTCGTAACCTGGCCTGTTTCGTCTCGTGCTTGACGCTGTAGCGTTGACGAAATCGCAGTTGAACCGATCGAGTCTTGCCCCTTGGATCTCAATCCCTCGCGACCTTTTAACTCTTCCCCTCTTCTCTTCTGTACCAATCCAACAAGTCCAAGATCTCTCCGTCGCTTTCCTCTTCCGTCTGGTATGCCCAATTGCTCACTAGTCCAAGACGTGCCACGTCGCAAGGTGATGCACCTACTGTACGCACGCCTGGTGAGGCCCGTCGAGTTACCCACTGATCGCGGCCGTGTGAAGCCCTTGTGCCTCGCAGTGAAAGACCCGCTAGGGAAGATCGGTTCGCGACCGTCGGAGGGTGGATGACTCGGGGGAGTAGGAGTTGGGCGGCGATGCCTCACGCCGAGATGTTGGTTCGTGTCGTTGGAGGTGTTTGGTCGGTTTGCAGGGTGGAGATTGCGTTGCTGCGCTGTATGTACAGCTACGGCGTTGCGACGTTGGGTGTTTAGGCGTCGAGATGCCAAGATAATCCCGATCAATGACGGATTAGACACTAGAGTGCTTTGTTGTCGCTTTGCCGTTGATTCGAGGCCGATGCAGGAAGGGGGTAATCGACTCTCGTGTCTTATCGAAGGGAGATTATTGTTATCACTTGATGACGGCAGCCCAAATCACCACGAAGCAATGGATGGACGTGAGGAAAAGCAAGAAAAAAGATCAAAAGTCAACAGAGGGTTAAGAAAAGAGATTAAGAACCCGGACGCCACACGAATTCTGGCCAATGTCAGTTGATGGTCATTGCGCTGTTCAATTAATCAAAATTACACGTCTAATCCAACGGTTTTGCCGCTTTTCGTGAGGCTTCCATTGAGGAGGCTGGGCTGTCGCGTTTAACCGGATGGCTGGGCTGCGGGCCGCAGGGATAATGACAGCGGGATGGGCTCTGTATGGTTACACGTAAGGGATCGTCTGAACCAGCCTCTGGGAAAGGGTTATGTTTAATTACAGACTGTCGGGGAATAATCTACGACCGCTTTTTGATCCTCGGATGAAGGATGAAGATATCGTCACGCATTGACTGTTCTCACGCATTGGCCCCTTTATCGGAGCATCGCTCGAGTAATTACCCAAAAACAGTGCAAGGCACATGATAATCCACATCTACATTCTATCGCACGATGAAACCTTCAAACTTCACCAAACTGGCAAAGCTAAACCAACTCCCGAGGAAAGAAGTTGTGACGGTTTTTTTTTCCGAGAGTCATCTCGCTCGTCCTATATGCGCCGGCCCAATCATTCATTCAACTCAAGGGGATATCATGAATCGTCTCCGCAAACACTCCTATGCCTATGCATTTGCCATCCATTCGTACAAGCCAGTCTTTTTTGTTGGAACAGAGAAAACACGGATCTCCTCTATAGGAGGGTCTCGCCCAGGGCGCACCGCACCAGCGAGCAGCCCGCGCGGATTGTGTCCTGCTCGGCCTCCTTGCCGTTGGCCAGCTTGGGGTTCACCTCGACCAGGTCCACGGCCACGAGATTGCCGGTCTCGTGCACGCTCTCGCAGATGTAGTCACCCTCGCGGAGGGTGAGGCCGCCTCGGACGGGAGTTCCGGTGCTGGGAGCCCACATGGGGTCGAGGGCATCGACGTCAAAGGACAGGTGGATGGGGGTATCGTTGCCGATGTGGGCAAGGGCCATCTCGACGACGCGGCCAATTCCGTGGCTGTAAGTTGCAAGTTAGCCGTGGTCAGTTTGAGCAGAGTAAGGCGAAATATACCGGTCAACATCGTGCATGCTAAAGGCCTTGATACCGTGCTCGCGGAGAATCTTTTTCTCGGGGAGATCGACTGAGCGCAGGCCAATGTAGACCAGCTTCTTGATGTTCAGGCGCGAGGCCTCCTCCAGCCAGCCAAACGTCTCCTCGTTGTCGTCCTTGGCCAGGCCGCTCAGGAAAGCCACGGGCATACCGTGGATGTTGCCGCTGTCGCTGTCCTCGGGGGTGTTGATGTCGGTGTGGGCGTCGACCCAGATGACGGCAATCTCACGGTCAAGGCGCTCGCGGGTAGCCTTGGCGGTACCGGCAATAGTGCCAATGGCAATGCTGTGGTCGCCGCCGAGGGTGAGAGTCATGCGACCCAGGCGGGAGTGCTCATAAGTCTGCTCGGCGATCTTGCGAGTGACGGCAGAGCACCAGCGGGGTGACTTCATGCCGCGGTGGTCGGGGTCTGACTCGGGGACGAGGTCTTGGAATTGCTGGACGGTCTCATCGCCAAAGAGCTTGTAGCCGAGCTCATTGCGGATATCAGTGAGGAGACCGGACTCGATGAGAACGGAGGGGCCATCGTCGACACCAGCCCTGGGCTAGAGGAGGAATGCGAGTCAGCATGTGTTGCGCGACTGCATGTCTCCCTTGGGGAGAGTCATGCCAAGACTAGAAACTCGGATGGAACCTTACCTGACCACCAGAGAAGCCAACAGCGACAACACCAAGCTCCTGGGGCTTGGTGAGGAAGCGACTGTGAATGAGACCGGTGTTCATGTTTGCGACGGGATGTTTTTCACGTGTAAGAGGCGGAATGTGGGGGACGAAGATGACGTAGTGATCAACGATAAGAGAGATAAGGTAGCTTCGAAGTGAGAAGAGGTTATCACCAGAGGCCGGAGTGTGCTTATTGATGGAGAGAGATGCAGAGGATAAGAGAGGAGAAGCATTCAAGAAGAGAGCGAGAAAGCTGCAATTTGTATCCGAAGCTCGACAGCGCTGCCCTCCATCTTCCGTCCACGTCTGGAGGGCTGCAATCGGCCGGCGGCACAGAATACGGTCCCTCCCAGACCCTCCGAGGCTGGAAGCGGAATATGGATCAGGTAATAGCGTCGATCCCGGCCGCCATTGACGGCGCGGGGGTTGCGATCCGAAGCTTTGTTCCTATCCGTTAATGGGGTTGCTGTTTGTCAAGGACAATCTCGAGCATCAGCACACGCGCACACACACCCACCATGTAAGCTGAGAAGGGTGGGAGGCTGACAGTCTGGCCGTGGGTCATCCGACATGCTCAGTGCCATGGGCGTAAACTGGTTACGGCCTAGCAGAGGCAGACCCCGAGTCGCCTTCTGGGCTCTTGTTGGCCAGCGGGCGTACAGAAGCCCCGTAAATAGGTATCGGCTTTCTAGAACGGAGATCTGCTCGACCACCCACAAGGGACCGGCGGTTTCTGTTACGCGCAAGTTCGCAGCTATTCTCCATCTTTTTCCCCCTTCTCCAAGATCCCCGATTCCCCAATGGTCGACCCCTCCAAGCAAGTGCCGGACGACAACCTGCCTATCTTTTTCGCCTGGTGCTGTTGCTCGTGAAAGTCGACTCTTGTTCCTACACGATGCCGCCTGGCCGTGATGCTCTCTCCGGCTTCACAGAGCGCCCGCCGGCCATGGCGAGACGTGGGATGGCCGCCCCGAGCCGCTGCTAGCCACTCGGCGAAGCGTCCGCCGGTTAGGTAATGTTAGGTAATGGCATCTTTCCGCCGTCTGCCCCGTCACGCACAATCAGAGGTGACGCCGTGGGTGAGGCCCGGCACTCCTTACCCCTAAGTTACTAGCCATATTTCCGTGGAGGAGTAGTCTGGGGCTGCCGGCTGGGTCTCTCGGAGCCTCGGAGCCAACGAGCATAAGAATGTCGGGCCTTCCTTCCCCTAAGTTACTAGCTATATTTCATCCTCATGCGACGATTTCCCCTAAGTTACTAGCTGTCTTTCACTATGACTCGACCAGATCCATCCATCATGCTTGTATCGCATCACCCACGCTCCTCGACGCCCGCACCGCGACGCTCAATCAATTCAGTCGAGGAGAATCCCGTCACCGGGCATAGCCGCGGTTACCCTCCGAGACCCAATCACCGTTTCCAATTCGTCGAATGACCCTATCGCCGCGCATCCGACCAAAAGTGCTTCACCGTTTTATCCTCGGTCATAGCACGTCTTGATAACCACCTCGGCCTTGCTCTCGATTCTTTGTTTCAATACGTAACCTCCCCCACGCCCAACTGCTATCAAGTCAACCCCGGCGGCCGTTGCATTTCATGGGGAATGTCCTGAGCCATAGCTGGCACCAACTTCCGCCCCCACAGCCAGTTGCCCGTTACAAATTTGCCTGTTTTTCCGCAATGCTGTTGTTGATGAATTCTTGTGTTTGACTTTTGTAGAACGCAAGACGGGGATTTCGGTAAGCAGGTTGAGAGAGGATGCCGAGACGTCCTGGCCATGATATGACTTCGCTGAACAGAGTCTTGAGTTCCATGGAATGAGATGCTCGATGCTTAGTCAGTCTTTGCAGTGCTCAGCTACGTTGACCGTGGAAACAGGAATGAACTCATTTCGTCGATGCGGATAAATAGTCCACGACTATACAAGATCATCCTCTTCGCACACATCAACGTCGTTAAATCAGGCAGAAACCGAGGTCTTGTCGAATTTTCCAGCCTCTCTTAGCCTACAACCAGGCTTGTGGAATTCTCGATGGCGTCTCAATGACCGACCAGGCGACCGATGACTTGGAACAAATCATTGTTATTGAAGCCTAAATCCATTGATGAGCCACGTCGCCCTTCAAGCAAGTTCCTAAACAAACCTCAACTCACCCCGCCCTCCCGATCTTAGCCCTCGATAGCCGAACGCTGTGATGACTATGAACTGCGTCAACACTTACAATAAGACATTGCTTGACCTCTGCGACATTCACACAATGACTGGTCAAGATACGCCTGCGCCTAGAACACGATTTGCCCGGGACGCCGCTCTTGTCGGTGCCCAGGGGGTCTGCGTGGTCTCACATGGCTTCCCCACCGGAAAAGCTTAGCAACTCTGTCCCCAGGAATTCAAGATCTAAACACGATTCTCCCTTTGCTGACGACCGAACATGGGCGGCGACAAGGTCGAGTGTTATGGCAGCAACATGTCACTGAGTCTGAGCCCTAGGTCAGACAAGGGCAAACATGAGCCCTTCAAACTCGTGGATGCCAAGCCGCCAGCAAAGGCCAGCGACTTACAGCGAGCGGGTGTCTTTTTGAAATGGCGTCTATATCTTTGATGAAGGGTCTAGACTTGCCGAGACTCGGTCGATCAAAAGTTGCGGCAGACTATCTTCACAGAGAGTGCATGTCATTGCTGCCATGTGACTGAGCAGTCGATAATTATAACCTCTCCATGAAATACATGACCAGGGATCTCAACCGACCAAGACGCAAACGGTGGCAGTGGTAAATCCCATATCCACATCAACGAAGATCTTGTTGATGCCAGTTCGAGGTCCAAGGCACAAACAAGTGGAGCGGAGGTAAGCATGTAGCGCCAGGGGGCGGGCCTGGCCGCCACACCGCTCAGGGGCTACAAACAAGCTCATCACTACGGCAGCCTCAGTTCCAGTCGTCGGATAAAAGACGATCTTTTTTTGCTTCCACGCGATGGCTTGTAATCTAATTATGGAAAATTCCCGATCGTGTTTAGCTTCCGACCTGACTCAAGGACTTGGAAGAACTGCCCGTTGTGATTGAAAAAAGCAAGGCAACTTCTTCGATTCTCTCCAGGCCTTGGCTTTGGCCGTTGAACCGGGCTTCAAACAGTACAAGAGCTCAACTGTCTTATTTCCTGTACCTTGCATATCCAGATCCACAGGCAACGGCAGGGACTGCAGGGACAATCTCTGCAGGTGGCTAATGAGGTGGCATGTGGTTTCGGCGCTATCCTTGGAGAGGGAGAAACGGGCCCTTCTGGAATATGGTATGAATCGCGGTTGTGAATATTTTGAGTAATTAACAGAAAAGTCAGTTTAATTCCGACTACGAGGCTAAATGGAACCACTCAATCAAGTCATTGCAAAAACATGCTTTATTAGTCCACGATGCAAGATGGGTTGCAGAGCCATCAAGTTATTACTGTTTATAGTTTCAAGTCTAGGTTGAAACATAAGAGCTGATAATGCCTTGGATCTTGGATCAAGCTTGAGCTTGGACCAGAAGACAAGCGGTTCCTAATCAGAAACCACTCTGACACGCGTCCCCTCCATGGATTTGATGCGCTCCATTTGGGATTGCGTGTCTCAGGCCCTCTGCTTGCGAGGGGACACTGTACCGAACTGTAAAGTCCCTCCCTTGGACTTACTTGTCTCTCGCTGACTCTTGCGATACGTTGAACGACTTGGTTAGGGGGCAACGACATACACCAGCATCCGGATTGGCCCTTTGTAGCTTCTGGCTCCGAGACAATGGCGAGATGAGTTGACGGTTGTCGTCCCCCGCTTTGAGGTCTCGAGACTACGTATCGACTCCAATGCAGCCAACCGCCCGCAACACGTAGCGTACAAACACTCAAAGTATGGACAAACACTCAAAAGTACTGTGCGGTCTGTTCTCTCAATGCACCGGGCTCCAATCTACCTACGTGTGTCAGCGTATCATCGGCCCCCCTGAAGCTTCAACGTCCTATGCAGTACAGTAATCCTGTTCATACAGTAATTACAAGAGGGATCGTGGAAGGCGTCAAATGGATTGGGCGGGTTCGAGGGATAGAGTGGGTTGGAGAATGGACCTCGGGAGGTTTGGCGGTTAGCTGCAACTTATTGCTCCCCCAATATGGGTGTCCCCTGCAAAGAAAGCCCCCGGATGCTCCACCAGGCGACCCTGAACAAACCTAGGCCGCTGGCGCTCCCTACGACGCCGGCGCGACGCCAGGCGGCTGGCCCCCTGGCCCCTGATAAGGGATACCTTCACTTTCGCAGTAGAATGGCTGTGCGTCCATGTACTCTGCTTGTCCGGCAGCTAAATTGGTGATCCCACACTGGCAGGCTAGGCTGTCTCCTTCCATGATTGCTGGCTCACAAATCTTGCGAGCAGAACAGCTCCTTCCCTCCCTCGCTCCGGCGATTCATCATCTTAACTTTGCACAATCTTGCCTAAAATAACTTTGCCTTTTTCCTCGTCCTCGCCTCTCTTTTTCCTTTCTACTTGTCCCGCGAGCATCTTCCTCCTCACTCTCTCGCTCTGGTTTCCATTCCGCCCCCTTTTTATTCGGCGGCATAGTCGTCTGTCCATTCTTTAGCTCCTCGTCCCCACGTTTCCACGTTCCCCGTTGCGCGTTCGATAGCTGCTGCTTGGCACCATCTTGCAGCGAGCGCAACGAGCCCGCTCTCCCTGCGACTCCCCGAGTTGAAGCCATGAAGTGAAGAAACGACATCGCCAGATTCTCTCGTCGTCCTTCTTCTTGTTCTATCGCCTGCTTCAACCTCTCAGACCCTCGACGCCTCCCGTTGCGATCGTACCCCCACTATCGCATGTGACAATCCGTCCTCGATTGGAACTCTGCATCGCAACCGTTTTCTGTCGCTGGCGTCAGATATTGGTTGCGTTCCGCCGCCCTCGAGCTGCGCCAACCCGGCTCCTCGCCCACCGTTCGACGCAACCGCTGAACCGATCCGAATATCACGACCGTCGCCGACATGGCCAAGATGCTTGCGCCTGTGATTAGGTCACGGCGCTCCTCCACCTTCATCCGCTTTGTCCTCGTCTCCGTTCTTGTCCTCTACGCCTTCTGGACCTACAGCCGTCGCTCGGCCGCTTCTCCCATACCTGTTCAGAATCCAGCCGCTGCGCAGTCTATTCCCAACTCACATCCTCCTGTACGTCTCCCAGCTCATCCTGGCTTTTGTTGCCATACTAACTGTTAGCCAAAGCCCGTGAGGGAGCAGCCGGTAAAAGCCCAGCCTGTGAGGCATGCGCATCCCATCGATACCCTCATACACGACGCCGGAAAGGCGCACGCCGAACTTCTCTCCAAAGAGTCCCAAACCCTTGAAGAGGCTGCCCAAGCCTATCGCAAGCGTCGGGGCCGGCACCCTCCCCCAGGCTTCGACAAGTGGTTCGAGTTCGCAAAAGCCAACAACGCCATCGTCGTCGAAGAGTTCTGGGACCAAGTACACCACGATCTCGAACCATTCTGGGGTGTTCCCCAGCCCATTATTCGAAAGGAGGCGTACAGTTTCGAAATGTCGATCCATATCCGAGATGGCAAGGCGAACTCGACTAGCGACTGGTTCTGGACCTTGATCTGGCTAGACATGATCAAGTCGATTCAGCATTTGGTTCCCGATCTCGACATGCCTTTAAACGCCATGGATGAGCCCCGTCTGGTCGTTCCGTGGGAGGACATTGACGGCTACCTGTCCAAGGCGGCGCAGTCACGCACCCTGTTGCCAACAAAGGACGTGGTTCCCCAGTTCCAGAAGCTCCCGCCGCCCGGTCGTCACGATAGGAACGTCAAGCTTCCCTTCAAACGATGGGAAAAGACCAGTATGTTCTTACTGCTCCTGTTTTTGCCATGTGATTGTAGCTAACAGTCAAAGGTCCATACTGGCCGATCGCCCGTCGAGGTTGTCCGCCAGACAGCCCGGCTCGCCAGGCTGAGATGAAAAAGTCCTTCAACATGCCTCCAGAAATCGACATTTCCAACGCCAAAGACCATTCGTTTGAGGGTTTCGTCCAGAACTTTACCTTGTCGAGCGAAATTTGCCATCAACCTGACCTCCAGGGCCTCAACGGTCTCCTCATCAACCCTATTTCGGTATCTACGACAAAGGTGCTGTTCCCCATGTTTGGCGGCTCCAAGCTAGCAATCAACAACGAAATCCTCCTACCTCCCCCGGTTTACTGGGAAGGAGAAGAACGGTTCACTGGAGGTGACGAAAATGACGTTGCATGGAAGGACAAAGTCAACCAGTCCGTTTGGCGAGGTGTAGCAACTGGAGGAAAAAACAAGGCCGACAACTGGCGCGGGTTTCACCGACACCGCTTCGTGTCCATGAACAACGGGACAAAGGTATCGAGCGTTGAAGCTGGCGAGGCGACACCCGAGAATTTCGTTCTACCGTCGGAAAAGTTCCACTTGAACGCCCAGGCTGAGGGTCACCTTGGAGAATGGATTGAAGACTGGTCCGATACGGGCTTCGTTGATCTCATGTGCGACCCCAGCAACGATGACGGCACATGCTGGTATACGGATCACTACTTCAGCAAGACGGAGGGGTTGAAGATGCAGGACCAGTTCGACTACAAGTATCTCCCCGATATCGACGGGAACTCGTTTTCGGGTCGTTATCTCGGATTCCTCAACTCCACCTCGCTTCCCATCAAGGCTACACTGTTCCGTGAGTGGCACGACAGCCGACTTGTGGCATGGAAGCACTTTGTCCCGATGGACAACCGATTCCAGGATTTTTACGGCATCATGGAGTACTTTCTCGGGTACAAGGAAGTCAGCGGCCACGACAAGGTGGCGGAGAGAATTGCCCTCGATGGCAAGGAATGGGCGGAGAAGGTACTTCGGAAAGAGGATATGCAAATCTATGTTCTACGACTGCTTCTCGAGTACGGACGAGTCATTGCCGACGATCGCGACAAGATGGGCTGGGTCGAAGACGCCCTGAAAGACCCATCCATCGAGGAGACGTGGAAGAGCTGGAATATCTAAACATGGGACTCGGTGTTCCCTTTGCGTTTCATTTGGCACGGAGTTGGCCTACGTTTTGGCTGGTGGCGACGGCGTTTGGCGCGAAATCGAGAGGGTGAAATGATGCATTGCATGTCGTTGCCTTTTAGCAACGACGACCAGCTCAGGGGTTATTGGCATCTAAGTATGATTCAAGCACATATAGACTCAAAACGGCACGGGATCCGGTGTCAAGGACAAGGTACACTTGACTCGGTTTGATAGTTTACATGAATGTATAAACAAGACTTTACTACAACTCAGTGTCCTGAAAGGTGGTTGTGTGAGGAGATGGTGTATTATGTCTATGTGTTTTGTGTAAATGCCCCCATTGAGAAACTCCATACAATGCTCCCAAAATCAGAAACCCCCTTTCCCCTTTAGTACTCCTAGGAGGATGCGTCCGCTGCTGCATCTGAACCCCTGGTGGGGTCGTCATCAATGTCCACTTCTGACTCAAAGTCTTCCATAAGCCGTCCCACAACCTGCGCATAGGTCGGCGCAAAGGGTGAGTCGACAAAGACTTTCGTCATCTCGGCCCACTGCGTCTCGTTGACGCACCGAGCAACTATCTCGCCTTTGCCCGTCAGCGGCACACCGCCCTTGGACACGTCGCGCAAGGAGGGCACCTGGTCGAAAAGTTGACCGAAGCCGGGCCACAGGCAGTCCATGGCCTTGGAGACGGGGAGCCGCCCGTTCATGAACCAGAAGCGCAGCATGATCTCTGATATCTCGCCGTAGTAGGAATTGGGTCCGTACTGGCTGAGGCAGGGGTCCATGGCCTTTGGCTGTAGGTCGAGCAGGGCGCAGGGGACCTGGGGGTAAAAGTCGGAGTCGCGCACGGCGAGGGGCTCGTAGGCGCGGCGGTCCCAGTGGAGGATGGGGGGTTCCTGGCGGAAGAGGTGGTAATTGTTGTGTATGGTTATGAACTCCTTGGCCTCGTTCTTCTGGAGCTTGTTGACCTTTTCGTTCCAGGCGACGTCGGCGGCGGCGAAGTCGGCGGGCGAGGTCGAGTAGAGTTGCAAGATGGCGTCGCGCTGCTGGAGGAGCTCGAGGTAGAGGTTAGAGTCCTCGATGTCGTACTTTTTGCGGAAGCGGAGTATCTTGAGGCGGGCCATGGTGGCTGGGTCCTCGATCTCGGCGTGAGCAGACTCTAGGTCCTCGAGCTCCTGGCGGAAGGGCCGGTTGAGGATGGGTCGGCGCACGCCGGCGAGCTTCTCGTATTCGAGGCTGCGGTCCTGGAGGGCGTTGTAGGTTATGGTCTCACGGCCAATGGGCATGGCCACGCCGGCGTTTCTCATGCGGTTGAGGGTCCGGTATCCAGACTCCATGTTGATCCACTCGTCGCGGAGCTCGTGGCGTTCCTCGACCTCGACGTCCTTGCCGGCGACCTCGTGGATCCACTCGCAGGCGAGCTCGGCCTCAAAGGCGGCTCTCCTGCGGCGGGTGACGCCGCGCGGGAGGAGCCTGCGCTTGCCGTTGTCGTTGACCCAGACGAGCATACGGACGAGGCCGTACTGCTGGAAGAGCGAGCAGGTGCGGATGCTCGTCATGAGCTGGTAGAGGACCATTGTGCTGACGCACTCGAACAGCTGGAACCTCTTTGGCGGGTAGAAGGATAGGTTCACGCTGACGAGGAGGGTATCGTTGCGCTCGAGCTCGGCCATCGGGTCCACCTTGTGCTGATGCGGTAGACACGTTTCAAGCATCTCGCTGAGATCCTTCCAGACCACGCCGGACTTTGGGACCAGCTTGACGTTGTCTTTTGCGATGAGGTCGGCGAGGAAGGGCTCGTAGAGGACGTGGTCGTTCTCCATGAGGATGTGCTTGCGCGGCTGGACCGCCTCGTGTAGCGCGCGGCTCCAGAGGCCTACGCCGGGGTTGATGTCGACGAGATCGCAGCCGCGGTGGCGCTCGAGCGAGGGGCCGATGTAGTTGACGATGTCATCTGCGACTGGGTCAGCCGGGGGGCCTTTTTGGAGTCTCGACGAGGTTCGCTTGCTTACCGCACAGCTCTTGGCTGGTAATGTTGGTGCGGTGCTTGTCGCCAATGGGGGCACTGGCTGGCCGCCGTCCTCGCGTCCATGTCCATACGCCGGTCGCTTCTAGTCGTTCTGCTGTTTCGGACGACGTCCGTAGCATATCTTGCGATACGGTTTTGATGCCGGCTCGGGCCTGGAAGGGAAAGACCCTGCGGCTGGACCGCAAGAGGGCCGTTCGCGCATTGTGTCGAGCGATGAACATGAGTCAACGATGCGGTAGAGGTGTCGCTCTCTTGGAGCTATCAGTGAGTGTTGCGGCATGGATTGCGATGGCCATAAATTTTGTGTTTTGCCGCGTTTCACCGCTCGGGGCAATTAAGATAAGATAAGAGCCGACGTCATGGCGTGAGGGTGTACTGCGAGGGGCTGAGGAGGGGATCAATGGGAATAGAAAGATGACCAGTTGTACTGGTAATTGCTTCATTACAGTTCTCTCTCACCTACTCTCGGGGATTACATTGAAGCCTAGACGGCGTTATAATTTGGAGACGAACTATTTACATGCTAACTGGACTACCCTACATGTAAAACTGACTGCGAGCAAAATCATTCCGTAGCTACATGAGATGAATTAATCATGAGGATGGGTAAATGTGACAACTATCTCTGTTTATTGATAGAGTGTGCCTGTTACGGTGCTTGGGGTTATTTCAATAAATTGAGGGTAGATGTGTGAATTGATTAAAGTGATGTCTGGTTCCAGTAGCCATCTACAGTGTAAAAAGTGCGAACCACGGAAATATACATCAAAAGACACACGAGACATTCGTAAATACCTCATCTTGTTGTCATCAACACTCTACCTCTTACCAACAGAGGCCACGCTCACAAGTACCCTCCGACCTCCCTTAAATCAACAACTTGTATATCAACATTCACCGGATGCCCAAGTAAACTCCGCGAGACGCCGCCATGCTAAAAGACAATCCTGGAACTGCGCTCTGACCCGGACCCTGACTCCTGCATCATGCGCCCTCGCTGCCAAACTCGTTGGTCCAGTCGATCTGCTTCGCTATGTCGTCCTTGGACACGGTCGGGTGCGAATCCTCTAGGGCCATCTCAAAGTCCTGGAGCTGGACATCGGGTGCGAGTAGCTCCTCTGACGTTACGTTGTCGTATGTCATTTCGATCTTTTCCGGGTCGCCAGGCGAGCAGGGCGTCAGCATCCGCTTGCCATCTCTCATCACCTGTGAAATGTTAACCAAAGGCCCCTGGTGGTAGCATACATACTAGACTTACAGGCTTGAAATGGGTGGCTTGCAAGATCTTGCGGACTGGTCGCATCAGGGCCGACTGGACCACGTTGCTGATATCACTACCAGAGAATCCATCCGACTCAGTCGCCAGGACGTTGTAGTCGCTTGCCACCAGTGCCGTATCTGTATCGCCAATGGCAAGCTTGAACATCCTCGCGCGGCCGTTGATGTCGGGGAGACCAATGTGCACTCTTCGTTGGAAACGACGTCGGATGGCGGCGTCGAGTTGCCAGGGAATATTCGTGGCGCCCAGGACCAGGATGCCCTTGCTGTCGTTGCCCACACCGTCCATCTGCACCAGGATCTCCGTCTTTATACGTCGTGATGCCTCGGATTCGCCCTCGCCTCGAGGACCGCAGAGCGCATCAATCTCGTCGATAAAGATGACCGAGGGCTTGTTTTCTCGCGCCATGGAGAAGAGCGCCTTGACCAAGCTGTTTGCGAGTATGCGTTAGAGACCGAGGGTCGCGTGCAGGGGAAGAGAGCTCACCGTTCACTTTCACCCATCCATTTGCTCACCAAGTCGGAACTGCTGATGCTGAAAAAGGTACTGTTTGCCTCTGTGGCTACAGCCTTGGCCAGGTAACTCTTACCCGTTCCAGGCGGTCCGTAGAGCAGGATACCCTTCCATGCTTGACGTTTGCCCTGGAACAGGCTGGGGAACTTGATGGGCAGCACGACCGCCTCCTTCAGCGTCTCCTTGGCACCCTCGAGACCCGCGATATCTTCCCATCTCACGTTTGGCCGCTCCTGGAGAATCGCACCCGACAGCGCATTGCGCAGCTTCTTGTTCTCGTCGTCCTCTGCGGCAGGCTTGTTTTTGCCACCGGTTGAGGTGCCGTTAGCACCCATGATGGCCTTGCCGCCGTTCGCATTACCGTCGCTCTCGCTCTGCAGGAACTGCTTCAGCTTCTCGGCGCGGTCGAGGTATGTGGCCATCTTCTCCTGCATGGTGGCCTTGAGCGCCTTGTTCTTCTCCCATTTCAGCGCCTTGACCCAGAGCTCCATGGACGACATGTAGAGGTCAAAGGCCTTTTGGTACTCCTTGTTGTGGTCGGCGGTGATTGCCTTTTGCACCTCGGCGATGGCGCGGTCGCGGAAGTTGGTCGACATGGTCGGTGACGCTGCCTTTGCGGAGGCACCGAGATAACGTGGGGGAGGGGGAAGACTCGAGCCGAGGACGTCAGCGGAGGAGTGAAGCTGGACAGGGGAGAGATGATAAAGACGACCACTCGACTTGTTGTAAACTCCCCAAGAGGGAACAGGCGCAACGAGGACGGTAGAACAGGGACAGGGACGAGGGGGATCACCTCAGACGTCGGAGTCGTTCTAGATCGTGATGAGGCAACAATCGCGGGATGCTTGAGCCTGGACAGACTGGATTGGCGGGGAAACATGCTTATAGCGGGGTGCTCACAGTAGGTGCTGGCCGAGGATAGCGGGGCAGCACAGCTTTGGCGACAGCCTGGCAGTGGATGAGGGCTCATTTTTAGGCGACGACAAAGATAGGAACCGATCAGGCAGGATATTGATAACTATTTGCACCTTCTCTCAAAGGATTTGACTCGGGTTTCTTCTTCTTCTCAGGCGCCATGTCAGACCCTCAGGCCCGTCTCCAGACCCTCTCTGAAGAGTATCAGAAGATTCAACAAGGTATGTGCCCTCCCAAGTTGACCAAACCCTAGAGCCATTGTTGATAACCAAACCCCAGAACTCCAGAGCTCAGTCGAGTCGCGACAAAAGCTGGAAGGCCAAAAGCAGGAAAACCTCGGAGTGCAACAGGTACGCCCGTGCCGCAACATCCCCTGAACCAGAGACGACCCCTGCTAAGCCCGGATCAGGAGTTTGAGCGACTACAAGACGGCGAGACCATCTTCAAGCTTGCTGGCCCCGTGCTGCTGAAGCAGGACAAGTTCGAGGCCGACAACACGGTCAAGGGCCGCCTTGATTTCATCGGCAGTGAAATGTGAGTGACACCACGCTCCCCCATCCGCGCCTTGGCTGACAGCCGGGGTTCAGTTCACGCTTCGAGGGACAGATTAAGGAATCCCAGGATAAGCTCGAGAAGAAAAAGGGCGAGATCATCCAGGTCCAGTCGGCAGCTCAGGCGGCCGCGGGAGGCCAGGGCAAGGAAGCAGGCAAGTAAAGCAAAAATAGGGACGCGGACAAAGGCGGTATTAGATCATGAGTTGAGTGTATCCTACAAAGTCTGAATGATGATGATGCGATCTAGATAAAAGTCCAGGCACTCGACGGTGCTACAACCAATAAACAAAGCCATGGGAGAGTTTCCTCGTTCTCTACCGTTGCCCCAAACGCCAAACACACCGCGGCCGTGATACCTGTCGTCAATTATATCTAGTTGATCGCCATAATGGTCAAGCCATGGGGCAGACCCATGTTCTTGGAGTGGTCAACCGCCGCACTGGGAGAAAAGGCAAAGTCGAACTTGTCGTCAACAGCAAGAGGCTGCTGCGTGGCGGGCGACTCCTCAGCGTCAATGGCCGCGAGAATAGCGTCGGCAATATCGCTCTTCTTAGCGCAGTCCTCAAACACGGGGTTCTCCTCGATGGCGCCCTGCATCATCGCCCGCTGGTCGCTCTCGGCAAACAGCTGAGCCTCGCGGTTGAGGACGCCATAGCTGACGGTCTGGCCCGTCTGCGCAAGGCGCTGGAAGAGGATGGTGAAGGTGGCGATGGCCTGGGCGAGGATGCGGGCCTTTTGCTTGGAGCTGAGGTGGGCAAAGATCTCTGACGTCTCCTGCTCGAGGAAGGACTGGGTTTCTGTGTCGAAGATGGACTGGAGGATGCGGTGGAGGATCTTGCGGCAGTTGAGGTCGACCTCGGCGCACATATCGAGGTTGAAGACGGCCGAGATCTTGCTGAGGGTGCTGAAGAGGGCCTCGAGGGGGCAGAGGTCGTTGGGGATGGTCACGTGGCCTTGCTCGATGGCGAAGACGTCAATTACGGCGTTTACAGCAGCTGGACATGTTAGTTGTTTTGTTGTTGGTCCAAGGGGTTCCTCAGGGGTAGCATACAGACGCTGGTCGCTTGCACATCGACCTCGATGGGGGCGACTTCGACGACGGAGTTGTCCTTGATGGCTTGCATTTCGATTCGTGTAAGTGACGTGGGTTGTTGGATTATGGATGATTAAGTAAAGATGGCAATGATAGACTGCGACTAGAACCTGGGGAGAGGCCGCCTTTTGAACTTTAGCTGTCCTTGGGTGAAACCGGCTTAGGAGATGTTATGAGGCCGCTTTTACGATATCCCGGCAACCTCATTGCAAGGCCTCATGGCCACAGGGTGGTCATTGCTCCAAGTGTTGAGGTGTCATGGGTACTACATATGGATGGATGGGCTGATGGGACGACGTGGGGGGGGGGGTTGACCAACACGACATGGTGGCGGTGATTTGACGCCCAGACTACGCATCATGGGCATGATGAGATGGAGATATGGCGCCAGGAAGTTGGGGGTAGAGGTGGAGTAGTTAGATGCCGAAACGGCAGAAGAAAGCATGTTTTAGTTTGAGCTTTAGGATCCCCCATCATGGCCATGTCTTTTGTGGTCCTGATAGATCTGGTCACAATGTTATGAGGGACTCGTCAGAATCGCCCACAGACCGACTATTTGACCCCCGGCTCTAATCCATGGGGGCTCTCTAAACAAGCGAAAGCGAATGATCCGGAGATGGCATCCCGGCCTCCCCGAGCCTAGAAGATCCAAGGCGAGCAGACGCGAAACACGGCAATCGGGTTGAATTGAACGAACCAAGAGGCGAGGCGACAAAGGGATCAGCTTGCGCGATCTGGCTGATGGGGAAGAGGCAGCAGGATCCGACTGGACAGACAAGATGGTGTGGGCAATGCGAGGGGGAATTGTACGATTCGCATCATAAAACCACGCCATATCTCCATGATCCAAGAAAAACAACGAGGTCGATGAGTGAGTGAGCTGAGCTGTCTTGGCTGGGCGGGCTGGACCTGCTGAGTAAGGCATGTGGCTGAATCAAGGTGAGCTCTAAGTGAACTGAGCTCTTTAAATGCATATACCGTATCCGTCCTACTCCCCGGTAAGCGAATTGCTGCCCTGCCCCGCCATCGGCAATGGAGGGGCAGCAAGTTACCTACCAAACTGTTAGGGCGCGTCGTCACTTGATGATTCCATCTCCAGGCAGCTCCCAGGGTTGTCGACCTCAAGATACACGGCGCAGTGACTTGATGACCATGTATTGGTTATAGCGACTCTAGCGACGGTCTTGACGAACCTGCGATAGCCTCTTTTCCAACGTCTTCTTCTCGCCTTCCACGATGGACTCCCGAGGATCCATGCGGCCTGCTCGGCCGCAGACCATCAAGGAGCTGGTGGCCCAGGCTGAGAACTTCAACTTTAACATTAACATTCCGGTCAAGCACTGGACTCGCGCGGCCGAGACTTTATACCAGGAGGTGCGCTTCCCTTTTTCAACTGGCTGCTGCGTCATGAACGGTCTAGCTAACGGCCACCATCTCAGGCCTCCTTTGCAGTCTCCGATGGCGACTTTGGTCGAGCTTACATGATGCTCTACCGACACTCGATGCTTGTCCTCAAATACCTTCCCTCGCATCCGCAGCTCAAGGACCCCGACAACAAGAAAGCCTTTGCAGCCTTGTCGAAGCGCATCAAGCGCGTGATCCAAGACCTCGAGCAGCTGAAACCAGAGATCGAGAATGCCGTCAAGGAGTGGGAGCGCATGGCTCCTCCGCCCAAGGAGGCTACCGATGTACCAGAGCCTTGGCCCGGATATGATGCGTTCGCCGCCCGAGACCCGACTTTGACCGGCAACGCCAAGATTCTCGATGCTTCGGAAAACCAGGACTTGGCGGTCGACCTGGCCCAGAAGGAGTTGATGCGAAGGGACACGGCGAGGCGAGCTACCAAACAGGCTGGGGTGTCGGACGACGATATCATGTCGCGGCGGAGAGGAGGACGGTGGGACCAATGGGACCGTGGACGTGTCGTGGGCGATGATGACCTCCAGCGGCAGATGGAGGCGACCAGGCATGCTCTCGACGCGGCCCACGAAGCGCGAAACGATGATGGCGATTTCCGGACAGTACCGATACCGCAGACATACAACTACCCATCCATCTCCAAACCAAGGCCGGTGGGATTTGAGAGGTCGCAGTCACCTACGACACCCTCGATACAACCGAGCCGTCCACCCAAGGTGCCACTTTCCGTGCCGCCCAAAGAACCACTGCAGAGCACGTCCTCGTCTGGACCGCTTCCTCCGAGCGTGCCGCAAAAGGTTCCCCTCTCTCAATACGCACCTCTTGTACCCTCTCCGCATCCTATCGCAAACGACCGACCCGAAGTCCCTCGAAAGGAAGCGATCAGTCCGCCGTCGCTCCCCAAGAAAGAACGTCTTACTTTCAAGCCCGGCGCATATCTCGAAAACGGCGACCCCATTCGCTCCGTTTTCCTACCGAGAAACCTTCGACAGAAGTTCCTCGACATTGCTGCGGACAATACGCGCCGTGGGCTCGAGATGTGTGGCATGCTGTGTGGAACTCCCATCAACAACGCCCTCTTCATCCGCTGTCTCTTGATCCCCGACCAAAAGTGTACCTCGGACACTTGTGAGACGGAGAATGAGGAGTCCATGTTTGATTACTGCATGAAAGAAGACCTGCTGCTTCTGGGATGGATCCATACGCACCCGACGCAGACGTGCTTCATGAGCTCGCGAGACCTTCACACGCATGCTGGGTACCAGGTCATGATGCCGGAGAGTATGGCCATTGTCTGCGCACCAAAGTTTACGCCTTCGTACGTTTGTCATGTCCTGTTGCCATGTTCACTACTAACTGACGCGTGTAGATACGGTATTTTCCGATTAACACACCCTCCGGGCCTGGATCACATCTTGAACTGCACCAACCCAGGCACCTTCCACCAGCACTCGATCGACAACCTCTACCGTGGGGCACAGCAGCCGCAGGGACATGTATACGAGAGCGATAAGCTGGACTTTTATGTGCACGATTTGCGGACACAATAGATGACGCGGGGGTATCGGGGAGCAATGGTAAACGGCAGCGATGGGCTCGGCACGGGGATTGCATAGCGCTGGAGTTTAAGGGCAGTAGCGCGAAAGCTGCTGGGTTGTTTTCAAGGGATTTAGCAGGCGCCGCGAACTAGTGAGTAGATGAAGATAGAGGTCAAACAACGATGGGTTGCTCGCTGGCTGAGATTAGGTGCTTACACGGCATCTTTGGTATCGCGTGTTTGCTTTCCCTGGCGACCGCAGATGCGGTGCTTGATCGGTCTGCGGAAAGGGAATGTCTCACACAAGGCCAACTTGCGCATTGGTCTGCGTCCTCTGATGTCATCTGGATCTCGGGCTTGATAAGTGGCTCTCTGGTTGCAAGAGCAACTTGACGCTCGAGGGACGACATGGTTGGACATTGGACATGTTCCGTGCGCTCTGAACAGAGACAAGAGAGGCCAGCACCAACAAGGTGTGTGGACTGATTCAGCCTTGTACATGATGCTGTGCTCCGATGATTCGTGGCAGCGCATTTCGTCGAGGCGCCCACGATTGGAGCTCAAGCTTTGGCATATGCCCGGCGTCTAACGTGCAGCATGGCTGTTGCAGTTGCACGGCAGCCGGGGTTGTGCGCTCCTGAGGCCTTGTGCCTTGTGCCTCGGCGTGAAACCGGCATGTAACCCTGGTATCTGTATCATGAAAGATGAGTGATCGGCGGAGGTGGTTGAAATGGACTCTAGTTGGCAAACCCGAAAGGGCTGATGACGGACTGGCAGGGAAGGATTCGACTGCTGTAGCCAAGCTCCTTGGTGGCCAATTGTCTAGATATTAGATGTACCCAGTGTCTGGATGGCATCGCAGACTTGGATGACAGGTGCTCGCTGGGGTAAGGTGCAGTGGCTGAGTGGCTGTTTTGTAGAGGTTGCGTAGCCAAGAGCATGACAGGCTTGGCTGCCTCTTGTGCATTCTGTGATGGAGTTTCTACCACGAGATGGATAGTCCAGTGTCTGTTTGGTATGGATCAAGGTTGAGCCGCGGGATGCGATTCATGGCTTTACAGCCATGGCTCCACAGCCATGGCTTCAAATTGGACCGTAGAGTAGAATAGAGTAGAGTAGATTGCTGATAAATCTCATGTCCTGATTGCTTCGCGTCATTGTCTCAAGCTGATGCCCAAAGAAGCTTCTCAGCTCTGCCCACCGACGCCTCATGTTTCTGACAGATGGCACGAGGCGTCCAATAACAAGGGCCGTATTTCTGGCCCCTCGGCAATGTTGTCAGTCTCTGGCCCGCCATGTCTCAGTTGAGAGAGAGAGACGGGGATTGTCTGGCTTCGGGATCGTCGAGGCTAATGCAGCAGGGGGGAGAGAGAGAAAAGGTTGAAGATGCAGCGGGTCGAAAGAAAAGAAAAGAAAAGAAAAGAAAAGAAAAAGTCTCACATTTTCCTTTTGCAATTGCCGTCCTGGAGTTTGACTGCAGAAATCACAGAGTGTCACTTGTGCCTGGTAGGGACAAGAGCCAAGGGAATCCGATATCTTTGGACAACTAGCATATCAGGGCTGAACATGGTCTCTCTTATAGCGGAGCCTACCATCTAACCTAGATAGGTTCCATATCCTTATGAGGACCGCCGGGTCGGACCGCGAGCCGTTCCCGAAGCGCGGAGCTGAAAAGGGTTGGAGGTGACGGAGGAGGAGGAGAAAGGAGGAGGGTGCGAGAGAGACAGGACCCTCGAGGTTGCAGGATCAGTCTTTTGCTGATGCTGCAACTCGAGGGTAATGAGATTCTGATCGGAGATGCCCTCTTCCGAGAAGCATTGGATCCAATGCCATTGACTGGATTGCGGTGCGGGTAGCCACCCATCATGTCTTGGTTGACGGCTTACACCTTGGGTTGCAGAACGAGTTGCCGAGGTGCTTCAACAGCCATCGTCGACGCGTGCTTGTTCTAAACAAGACACCACCGACATGAGATTGGCATCAGGCTAGCCTGTTACTGTCCTGGAGACGGCACTTTATGCGTCAACTAACCGTGGAGCCGCTCGCGGATTGACAGCTACCAGCGCCTGCATACGCCACGTCAAACAAGAAGGTGAGGGAAGCCAGTCATATCTCTCTCATCTCCAATCCTGGAGAGCTCCCTGAACCCAGCCAGCAGCTGTGTGTCGGACCAGGGCAGCTTCTCCGATCGGGGGTCCAAGTCATGGCACATCATCCCTTCAGCTTCCGAGACATGATGAGGGGCTCCCGAGTCACTTGGCAGCATGCAGCGTCACTGTTTATTGATCAACCGAGCCTGGATATCTTGTGGATGCTCTGGGGAGCTGGGCTGTGTCTAGTTCTAGCTGAGTGTCCTGATAGAGTATAGTCATGGCAAGTACCGGAGCCCAAGAGCCAAGCTCTGGGATATCATGTCTTCACATGATGATATTCGGAGAACCAGAGTTTATGATTCACAGCACTATCGCGATGATCCTACGCTCCGGGGGTGCCACTCCGTAAACCTTGCATCCATTATTGGCCATGGATACACAATCCAAGATACCACAGACACCGGCAACAAAGCTACGAGGTTGATCCTCAACAGCAACAATGTCGTTCCACCGCGGCCCCGTCCAACCACAGCTTGTAGCTCCCTCGCGGGCCGTGCAGCATGGAGGTGTGTAGTCTACCGGGATCCTCGTCTGCACACGGAGACCACACACGGCAACGGGCTGTCGTTGGATAGCCACCGAACATCTCATGCGTGTTGGCGGAATGCCGTGTCTCACTCATGCCGCCAAGATGCTCATTCTCGAGCTGTGTGCGCGATGATAAGACCGAGGGATGCCCCCGGCAGAGTGTTACCTCGCGTGCTCTCTTCTCTAGAACCGAAGCCAACATGTCGTCGACAGAGACCAACAACGGCTGCCCTGCCAATGGGAACCAGCAGAATGGCTTCAAGGACAAGACTCCTCCTTCTAGGCCGCCGTCTCATGGGCCACCGCCTCACGGGCCGACGGCTGGAAAGACCAAGCCCAAGAAGGAGGGCTTTGTGGGCAGCTTCAAGAAGCTTCGTCTAGCTTCCAAGAGGCCGCTGCCGAATGAGATGGGCGATGGCTCGTACCGGCCGGTGGCCAACCGACCGGGACTGAAGCAGGATATCAGCCGTCTCAAGATGAAGGGTGAGCAGCCGCGTGAGGAATAGGGAATGCAGTGTGCTGACGACCTCAGACTTCAAGACTCTGCTCGAGATCGTGTCCTCCAAGCTCAAGGGACAGACGCAGCAGGATGACAAGACCATGATCATGGAGAGGACCATCCAGATAGTCGCCGGTCTATCTGACCACTCCAAGGTCCAGGAGGTCCTCACCAACAGCTTCATCGACCAGCTCTGGAACTCGCTCGAGCACCCGCCGATGCTCTACATGGGCGACAAGTACCGCTTCCGCCAGCCGGATGGGTCTCTAAACGTAGGCTGGCACTCCCGGTGGATGCGTTGCTTGTGGCTAACACGGACAGAACTTTTATATACCCAGACTCGGTGCGGCTCGGACCCCTTACTCTCGGAGTGTGCGTCCCAAGGGCATGTCGCTCGGCGCTCAGCCTGACCCTGAAGCCATCTTTGAGTCTGTCATGGCGAGAGAGGGCTTCAAGAGAAACCCCAACAATGTCTCTAGTATCCTGTGGTACTGGGCAACCATTATCATCCACGGTAGGCCGTGTCATGTATGCCCTTGATCTTCGAGTACTGACTCTGTGGTAGACTTGTTCTGGACAAACATGAAAGACCCCAATCAGAACGACTCGTCGTCGTATCTCGACCTCTCCCCCCTCTACGGTTCCACCGAGGAGGCTCGCGACTCGATTCGAACATTCAAAGATGGCCAGCTCAAGCCTGATTGCTTCGCCGACAAGCGTCTGATTGGAAACCCGCCTGGTGTCTGCATCCTCCTCGTCATGTTCAACCGATTCCACAACCATGTGGCGACTAACCTCGCCGACATCAATGAAGGAGGCCGGTTCACCAAGCCTTCAACGAAGCTCGACGAGGAAGCTGCCGCTGCGGCGTGGAAAAAGTACGACGCTGAGCTGTTCGAGACCGCTCGTCTTGTTACGTCTGGCCTCTACATCAACATCACTCTGATCGACTATGTTCGCAACATCATCAACCTGAACCGGGTCGACACCACGTGGACACTCGATCCGCGACAGGAGATGGGTGTTTCTGTCGGCACAAGTAAAGGATCCGAGAGCGGCACAGGCAACGTCGTCTCGGCCGAGTTCAACCTCTGCTATCGATGGCACTCGTGCATCTCCGAGATGGACGACAAGTGGATCCAGGACTTTTACACGGAGCTCCTCGGCGAGAACTACGGCCCCATGAATCTCCAGGTCCTTATGAAGGCCCTCAAGAAGTTTGAGATGACGGTCGCTGAGGATCCCGCTGAGCGGACCTTTGGGGGCTTCAAGCGAGGCTCTGACGGCAGGTTCAACGACGATGAGCTTGTCGATGCCCTCTCCACTGCCATTGAGCAGCCCGGAGGTGCATTTGGAGCCGGCAACGTGCCCCGTATCATGAAGCCTGTCGAGATGCTGGGCATCCTGCGAGGCCGCAAGTGGAACCTGGCTGGTCTGAACGAGTTCCGGAAGCACTTTGGCCTCAAGGGCTACGACACGTTTGAGGAGATCAACTCTGATCCTGCTGTCGCTGATGCTCTGCGGAACCTGTACCAGCACCCCGACTATGTCGAGCTTTACCCTGGCCTTGTCGCCGAAGAGGCCAAGAGCCCCATGGTTCCTGGCGTTGGCATCACCCCTACTTACACCATCTCTCGTGTCATCCTCTCAGACGCTGTTGCCCTGGTCCGCGGCGACAGGCACTACACGATTGACTACCACCCCCGAAACCTGACCAACTGGGGCTTCAAGGAGGTTGACTACGACCTCAAGATCAACCACGGCTGTGTCTTTTACAAGCTCTTCATCCGGGCTTTCCCGCAGCACTTTAAGGGCAACTCGGTCTATGCCCACTACCCGATGGTGATCCCCTCGGAGAACCGCAAGATCCTGACGGACCTGAACCGCGTTGACCGCTTCGACTTTGGCCGCCCTGCCTTTAACGCTGCGCGCGTCAACATTGTCGGCTACAAGGCCGCCAGGTACATCCTGGAGAACCAGGAAAAGTACCGCGTCTGCTGGGAGGAGGGCCTCGGGCATCTCATGGGCGACGGCGGCCGGCGCTTCATGCTCTCCGGGGACACGGCCCAGCACGCGCAGCAGCGCAAGTGCGTGGGCGCGCTGCTGTACAACGACGGCTGGAAGAACGCGGTCAAGAACTTTTACTCCATGATTGCCGAGCGGCTCCTCGCCGACAAGTCGTACAGGATCGCGGGCAAGACGCAGGTCGATGTCGTCCGCGATGTCGGGAACCTCGCGCACACGCACTTTGTCTCGCGCATGTTCAACCTCCCGCTCAAGACCAAGGAGAACCCCGGGGGCATCTACTCGGAGCAGGAGCTGTACATGGTGCTGGCCGTCATCTTTGTCTGCATCTTCTTTGACATTGACCCGGCCAAGTCGTTTCCTCTGCGGCAGGGCGCCAAGGAGGTTGCCACGCAGCTCGGCAAGATTGTCGAGATGAACGTCAGGCTGTGCAACGGCGTTGGCGTCAAGGGCTTGTTCACGGGCAAGCCCAGGGATGATCCGCTGGCGGCGTATGGCAACAACATGGCCAAGGGGCTCAAGAAGGCCGGGCTGAGCACGTACGACATTGTCTGGAGCCAGATCCTGCCCACGGCCGGTGCCATGGTGCCTAACCAGGCCCAGGTGGTAAGTGAAGCCGTCCGCGTGGGAAGATGCAGCCGTGATGCTAACGGGGACGTGGTAGTTTGCGCAAACCCTGGACTGGTATCTCTCGCCCGCGGGTGAAAGGTACCGGCCCGAGCTGCACCGCATCGCTTCTCTCGAGACGGGCGACGAGACCGACGCCTTGCTGCTCGGATATGCCATGGAGGGCATCCGGATGGCGGGCACGTTCGGCCTCTACCGGCAGGCGGCGCAGGCGGACGTCATCTCCGAGGACGACGGCCGCCGGGTCAAGGTCGAGGCGGGCGACCGCGTCTTTGTCTCGTTGGTGTCGGCGGCCAAGGACCCCAGCATCTACCCGAGCCCCGAGCTCGTGGACCCGCGGCGGCCGCTCCGGTCGTACATCCACTACGGCACGGGCCCGCACGAGTGCCTCGGCCGCGACATCAGCCAGGTGGCGCTGACGGAGCTCTTCCGGGCGCTCTTCCGGAAGAAGGGCCTGCGGCGGGTGCCCGGCCCGCAGGGGGAGCTCAAGAAGGTGCCGAGGCCGGGGGGCTTCTTTGTGTACATGACGGAGGACTGGGGCAGCATCTGGCCCTTCCCCACGTCGATGAAGGTCACTTGGGATGACGAGTGACGAGGGGACATGGCGTTGCCTGTGTAGGAATAGCCGGGGGGTGTACCTTGGGATGATGGGAGATTGCTTGACTAGTCTAGTTGATATCACGGGCCGCGCTTAATCGAGGGTTTTCTTCTTTTCTTTTGTCGCGTTTTGATCCTGCGTGTCAGCTTGGGCTTATGTGTGGATACGTGCTGACCGAGTAGAAATTAGAATTGTCCAGGGCGGTCGGTAAGCTGACGAGACGAGGTTGAGGTTGATGAGGCTCTGATGTGATGGATGCTATGTATAGACGCTGCCAAGGCCAAAGTGCAGAGGCAGAGCACTGGCTGGGGCTGTGAATAGCCTCAGCTCAAGCCTGTACTGTCAGTGTGACTGCTCCAATGGTCAGAGACTGGCACACTTTGCAAGCAGCCAGTAAGAGCCCCCCAAGTCAGGTATGAGCCAGCCGTTGCATTCCATTCTAGTATCTGTTTCCTCACATCCAAGATCCCGTCGTCAAAATGGTTCAATAGGCCATAGTATGCGTGCGCAGTCCCATCGGCTATCCGCAGCCTCAAAACTGCCACCCGCGCGACAGGGGCCCAGCGGACAGCCCACGACCAATCAGCATCCCGTACCAGAGTTCCATGGCAGGATCAGGGGCCCTGTAGCCTCTCCCCGCTGTTGGACCAGGGGCCGGTTGAGCAAGCGCTTATGGCAGCTCCGGGGGTGTTTCAGGGAGCGTTTGCTGCAGCGTCGATGGCGGCTTCGATTGGTCTTTGGCGAGAGCTTCAAGGCTTGATCTCTGCCGCTTGTGCCGCTGAAAAGGAGTTCCTGGACTGCAACTCGGGGGCCGAGTATCCCGCAGCTCGGCCTGGACTTGTGAGGGAGCGAGGATAAAAAGTGCAGCGAGGCCCCCCTCTACTCCCATCGACGCTGCTGCTCCGTCCGTCACTGTCAGAGTCGTAGCCTTGCGGGCCCCCCTTGTTCGTGTACCTTGTCTCTTGTGCGCTTGCGCCTTGTTCGCTCCTTGTTGTTTGCGGCTGAGTAACAAAGCCGCTCGTTCTTTTTTGGACATTGCTTACATCCTTTGGCTGTCTGTTTGAGGATCCCTGGAGGATCTTGCAGCCTTAAAACTAGGCCGACCGACGGCCTGTTGTTGGAATCTGTATCAGCAATCACCGACTCAGCCATCTATCTCACTTATACGTTGTATCTCAACTCTTTATCCCATCATCACGCACAGCTTTAACTCTTCAACACACAACTTTACTCTTCAGCACACACCTTTACTCTTCATCACACAACTTCACCCTCCACAACACACCTCTACTCTCATCATGAAGCTCCCCACAGTCTCCGCCCTCTTCCTGGGCTTCGCCAACCTCTCCTTTGGCCAGCTCTACGCCGCCAAGGTCGTCGAGCACATCGCGCCAAAGTCGACAAAGTGCCCGGCCAAGCTCAAGGAGTGCCGGACCGCCGAGCAGGCCGCGCCCTACATCGCGCGCAGCATGTACGAGTACGGCGTCTACAGCGTCAAGGAGATGGCGGCCATCATCTCTCTCATGGCCTTTGAGTCGGGCGACTTCCAGTACAAGCAGAACGCCTTCCCCGGGCGGCCCGGCCAGGGCACGGCCAACATGCAGATGGCAAAGTTCAACCTCATGTACGCCAAGCAGATCCCCGGCGTCAAGGGCCACCTCGAGGGCGTCGACAGCATCGACGGCATGAGCGACGACGAGCTCAACGAGATCCTCGCCCTCGTCAAGCCCGACAAGTACAACTTTGGCAGCGGGCCTTGGTTCCTGACCACGCAGTGCGACAAGAGCGTGCGCACCAAGTTCAACGACGATGTCGATGAGGGCTTCAAGGCCTACATGGAGTGCGTTGGTGTCGAGGTTACGGATGATCGGCTGGCCTACTTTACGCGTGCCAAGGAGGCCTTTGGACTGGACTGCTGAGCATCGGGTGCAGGTATGGCGTAAGAATGGGACGGGGTTTATGGTCTAGACGTGAAATACGGTTCTCTTCATTTTTATACTCTTGCATCCATCTATTGGCCTGGCTTGGGTTATCTAGCGACGCAAGACTCAATGACAAACAAGGTCACCTTTTAGCGATGCTCTATCTCGTAACGGTCTGAATCATGGTGCACGGGGCGATACACAAAGTAGTCAAACCTGGCCTCCTTTGCAATCCCGTTGAGATCCGAACAGGCCATGCCCACAAATGCGCCGGTGAAGCTGCCATCTCCCTCGTGGCCGCCGCACTCGTCCGAGAGTATCGAAGCATCGTAGACGGGTCCAATCTCGGCCAGATCCCCCTGGTCCCCGAGCGCGTACGAGAACTGAAGCTTGCTGCCTCGGACGGCGAGTGCCAGCTTCACCTTGCCCTCGTTGGGGATCTGGACCGCCGCGGCACCTGGCAGTTCGAGTTTTCCGTTCCGGGGCGCTGATGCTTGGGAGCTCATGATGAGAAGCTCCCTCTGGCCGTCCGAGTGTGCCGTGACTGTCAGATAGAAGAAGTTGTACCGGCAGTAGTAGGCTGTGAGGCCGGCGAACTGGCGCTCGTCCTCGGGCGAATAGTCGATGACGGTTTCGGCGTCGTACGAAAAGTGAGTCTGTCGCCTTGCAACCAGGGCCTGCTCGAACCATGACCCGATCGACTCACGCCCAATCAGCGCAAGCTTTCCGCCGTTGAGGGAGAAGATACGCTCGGTCTCGGGTGTCCTCAGCCACTGAAAGTCCTTGTCGAGTTCGCTACCAAACGTGTAGCGCTGCTCAGCCCAGTATGCCGTGTCGTCTCGAGCCGCTGGCAAGTCAACGTGGAGGCTCGGGACGGGCCCGTTCTTGACGTAGAGCCAGTCATCGTCGCCCCAGTAGGCTTCTTGAATCGCCGTCTCTCTTCCCAGGACCGTTCTCCTCTTCTGGCCGATGGGACGTCCGGTGAGATGCACCATGTACGTTCTGCCGTCGGGTGTGTCCACGATGTCGCCATGGCCTGCCCTCTGCAAAGCGGCGTGCGGGGCGTCTTTGGATGAGAGGATGTGCTTCTGAGGATGAACCTCGTACGGACCCCATATGCTCCGAGAGCGTGCGAGCGTGGAGGCGTGGCTATACCCCGTGCCTCCTTCGGCGGTCAAAAGATAGTACCACCCGTTGCGCTTGTAGAGATGCGATCCCTCGACAAAGGCCAGGTCCGTTCCCTTGAAGATGTTCTTCCTCGGGCCCACGAGCTTACCCGCCTCCGGGTCGAATTCCTGGAGACAGATGCCGGCAAAGGGGAGCGGACGTCTTCGGTGGTCCCAGGTCATGTTGTTGAACCACTTGCGGCCGTCGTCGTCGTGGAAGAGCGACGGATCAAAGCCGGACGAGTTGGCGTAGATCGGGTCGGACCACGGACCCTCGATAGCAGGCGCCGTGACGATGTAGTTGTGAGCATCCTTGAAAGAGCCGTCTTTGCGCTTCACGTCGGTGTAGACGAGCCAGAACTTGTCGCCGTCGTGGGTGAGACAGGGCGCCCAGACGCCGCAGCTGTCGGGATCGCCACGCATGTCGAGCTGGGCCTTGCGGCTAAGAGGCCGGACGACCAGAGACCAGTTGGCCAGGTCCTTGGAGTGGTGAATCTGGACACCGGGATACCACTCAAACGTCGACGTCGCGATGTAGTAGTCATCGCCGACTCTCAGGATGGACGGGTCGGCGTTGAAGCCCGGGAGGATCGGGTTTCTAACGAGAGGCATATTGGACAGTAGATGGAGTAGCGATGGGAGTCTCAATTATCAGTTACCCTACTTGGAGATTGGTGATGACTTGTAGATAGTTAATTAGTGCCTCATTCATATACTTACTCATCCTCTCGACATGTGGAGTCTGCATCCTGACGCGCCATTTAGCCTAAATTCACATGCGACCAACCGCGGGGAGAGGGGATATTCATCTTACGATTGGTACTGGTAGACGGTACAGTACAGATCTGCCTTCCAGCAGCCAATATGCTGCTTCCTTTCATGGCCTGTTTTCTTTGGCGGTTCTATTCACCAGTCCCGTCCATGAATAAACGCGTATTGGCCGGTTGAATACGACATGGCAGCGGTTCAACACGACAGCAGCTGCTCAACACGACAGCAGCTTGCTCATGGATCGGCGACAAAGCCGGCAGCTGCTCTAATACTCGCCGCCTTGGATATCCATGCTCCCAGGGAAACTCTCCCAGAAGCCCTGCGTTGCATCCGCAAAGGTAGCGTACATGCCGCTGCCAAACTCAATGTTGGTGTCGAAAAGATCAATGTCGGCCGGGGCGATGTAGTTGAGCTGGTCTGGGCCAAAGTCTACGCTTACTGAGCTCGGATCGTCGTTGTCTGTCGCACTCTGGGAGCTCGTCAGCATCTGCGAGGTCAGTATCAAGGGGGGTATCCGTACTTGGTCGTCGTTGCTATCAGTGTCTGGTTGTCGGACCGGGTCTGCCTGTAGCGCTCCGTAGTCTACCATGGCGTTGCGCATCTCCCTCCTCTCGCTCGGGGTCACGCCTTGGTCCCCTTGGACTCTGATGTTGCTGTAGAAGATCTGCATGGCCTTGATCTTTTCTCGCTGTCGTCGAGGTTAGCCAATGCCGTTTTTATCAGCGCACGTTCACATACCCAGGTATCCGCCATGGGCCAGGCTTGTCGCATGTCCTTGAGGAACATGAGGCCCTCGACAATATGCTCCCGACGACGCTCAATCTGGTCTGGGGTGTCGCCCGGATTGGGAAAATGGTAAAAGTACAGCATCGTCCCGACAGCCGTGTATATGGTAAAGCCAATCCAGGGCACCAGGCCGCGTAGAAAGTAGAGGCCGGACACCCGCATCTCCTGCAGCATCTCGCAGACCTGCTCGGCCACCTCGACCAGCTCCTTGCTGGACCACGTTGACCATTGATCCCATTCTTGATCGGCTTCCCTTGCCTTTTGCATCTCGACTTCGGGCAGATACGACCGGTAGAGAAAGATGACGCTCATAAAGTAGATGCAGTGCATGTAGCAATACGCCTGGCCGCGGTTCAACACGCTGTGGGCCCTCAGCATGAAGAGCTCATACCGCAGCCGCTTTGGTAACGAGTCCTTCCAGACGTTGAGGCGAGAGAGCAGATACTGAAAGTCCGACTGAGGTTGCCAGGGCGGTCGGTTGTTGTCGTGCGGTGTGCAGGCCCATTTCGCGACCGCTCCCCAGATGTCTGCGACTCTCATGCTGTAGGCGACAATGCCTAGACTCCCTTGCTCGCCAAGTCTGAACCCTTCAGGTAAAGAGCCATCCAGTCTCTCGCAAATCACCAGATCCCCAAAGCTGAAGCTGTCGGTTTCGCAGGGGAGTTGGATGCGCATCTTTTCTGCCGAGAGCATCCTGTCGCGGCCCTTTCCCCCGCTGAGGAGACTATCCATGAGAAAACAGGTCCAAGCGGTGCGCCGACACTCCTCGGCGTTGATGAAGTCGTCTCGGGTGATGACAGGTGTTGGCTCTTCAAAGATGCCCAGCACTTGAGCCATCCTCACGGCCATGCCCAGATACACCCACGCTCGCCTGCCCTCGCCAGCGCCCCAGGAGTGGCCGGTGAGCATCAGCAGCACCTGGGCTCGGTGGAGGGTCGGCTGGTCGACGAGTGATAAGACTAATGATCGCGCATGGGTGGCGAAGGTATTGCTTGCCTCGACCTGGCTTGCATATCCTGCCGGGGCTGATTCTGAAAACCTGGACATGATGAGCGACAATTGACTCATCTGGTCGCGTCGGGAACATACCTCACCGTGATGGCCAGCATAGCCCATACAAGCAGAGGCTCAAGAGTTCTCTCGCGTATCTGAATGAGGAGATTGGGTATATGATGAAACGACCACTTGTAGGAGCACCGTAGATAGCTGTTCTTGACCTCGTCGGTCAGAAACTCGAACGGATCTACCGTCGACAGGCTCTTTGATCGCGCATCGAGCCATTCATCGGAGCGGGCATCAGGGAGACGGCTCCTTGACACAAACTGAGTCTGGATCTCGACATCACCATCACGTCCATGACGCTCCAACCGGGACCGTCGAAAGATGAATGAGGTGCCCTTGGGAGGGAAGACGCACTCATCGCCACGGTCGCGACATCGGCTGCAGGGTGGCCCGCCCGAGTGAATGCACTGCACAGGGTCAGTTACAGGGCATTCGCAAAGAGTATAGGGGATCGGCCAGCTACTTTACGCTTGGAGGAACGACATGCGCCGCAGGCTATCGACTTTTTCATGCCGAGCTCGAGGATAGAGATTGAGGTTTGAAGATGCGAGGTTCTGGGTTGGTGGGGAGAGGATGCCTGCTATTGGCTGCTCAGCTGCCGAGTTTTAGCTGCCTGGATTTATACGGAGTACAGCGCCTGCAGTGGGCTTCTGCCGGGATTCAAAGTACAATAGCTGATACGCGTCGGATTCGACGTTGGTTTGTAGAGAAGATGATTTCTAATTCGGGCCCACTCGGATTTATAAGTGAAGGGATAGTTTTGCCACTAGGCATAGCATAGCCCTGCAAGCTGCTCCCGTCCTTGGAGCTAGGCAACCAACAACGTATCTTCCATAACAAGCACCGCCTCATATCATACAACCTCACATCATTTAGCAAAGGCCGCGGATCCATGTCCCTATTATTAACGCGCCTATCAGCCAAGGGCTTGAGAGATCCTCGGGGTGCAGAACGAGTCCGAAAGAGCCCACCCGAAGAACAGTAGGCAATCCTTCCTCGTAGGCACTTAGTTTACTCTGCATTTGGTCGCATTTAAAGAATGGAAATTAATAGAACAAAGAATAAAAACGAGACTCTAGTTCTATAGTTGATACCCTGTTTTTAGCCAACTAAAAACTACGCTCTTGGAGCTGTTCTCTAGTCTAAAGATAATTTATTACTCTAGGCTTTTCCTACAATAACCAGGATATCAGCCACTATGAGCTCAATAGGGCTGCTGCTGCAAGATCCTTAATCATAGGCGAACCAACCAGAGAGTACAACTAGAGCAGGGTCTCGCTCGCCTACGCCTGGAGCCTCAAACCTCCACCAACAGCCCCCTCCAGCAGGTCCACCGTCCGGGGAATAAGAGCAGGGTATACTATCCTACCTGACAAGAGAGTCGTAGGCAACTTGGAGTTGGCACACCGAGGAGGCCCCATTCGCCCACTAATTCCCGATCGAGGCAATAATGCCGCCTTATCACCCGGGAGAGGATTCCGGGCTGGTTTTCTGGCATTTGCGAACGATCAGCTCTCGTATAAAAGGGACTGGCCTCGGTTCGGCCAAGCTTGGCGTTGATCCTATCGTGGGCTATCAGTGGGCGCAGCTTATCTACCAATGACGTTTAAATCTCTCGGTGAAATACGACATGTTGCGTATGGAAGCGACTGGCCCGCGAGTGGAACCTCGTCCGCATCCTCGCTCTAGTAAAGTGTTTTCAACAGTTAATTATAGATTGACTCTCTTGACAATAGTCCCGCCCCCAGGCGATCTCGGAACGGATAGATCAACGATCAGGGCCCAATACCTCAATCTTTTAGGTCCTGCATGCCCTCGTCATCCTGATATTGTCGACAAGTTGCGCTTATGGCCGATCTGTAACAGTTGTCCATCTGGGCCGCTCCAAGACTACAAACGGTCTTTCCATCTCCGCTCACATAATCAAGGCCTGCGTTGGTCCACCAAGCAAGCTTGTCCATCTCGTGACCTCTGGCACAGCCCAAATCCTCACGACCTGTTCCATGGCCTTGCGGATGTTGCCACATTTAGTCTCGCAGTAAAGAGAAGCAAGTTTATCAAGGAAGAACTTGCGGTGTTCTGACGTCGAGCTCTCGGCTGCGACGATAAAGTAGGACCAGGCCAGGAGATGCTGGCCGACGGTTCCGACGTAGTCGTCAACCTTCAAGGCGATTTGCTTGAAGGACTCGACTATAGGAACCGTCTTTTCGGGCTGTGGGTTCTCGATCACACGTTGCGTATAAAGTAGGCAAGCTAGCTTTATCAAGTCGAACAAGTAGCCCATTAGACCTTTGTACTCGGGATGGAGATCAAGGCAGAAACGGAGGAATTCTAGGCAGTCCTCGCCCCGGTTCAATAGGAATAACGCCCCTTCCATCTCGTCGAAAAGAGCTTCCCCAAAGAGACAGACTCTGCAATCAGCGTGAGTATATCAGGAAGCTTTGCAGTAAAGACGTTGCAAAGACTCACCTGAGAATCTGGATTCTGACAAATTTACCAAGGGTTGAGCCACTCTTGTCGATGCCGTAGCCGAGAGCATTGACCACGGTCCGCAAAGAGCCAAACGTGAGCTTGAAATCCTCGCTGCCGCTGATCATCTGTCGAATATGCAGGAGAAGCAAGGCCGTCATGGCTGATTCGTCCTGATGCGGCGAGATGACCTCGGATCTCAGGATGAGTTTGCGAATCAGTGATGTATACGTGTTTGACCAGAGAGCCGCCGGAACTCCCTGATGCAGCTGGAAATGCTCGCGGGTCACTGTGACAATAGCCTGTCTGATCAAGGGATCGGCTTCGGCAGCGGGAAGGATGAGATCTCGGTATCCGTTGAAGCCTTGGTCGATCACAGCAGTGACTGGAGCAACGTGATCAGAAACTGTAACTCGAGTTAGTGAGATAGATGTATGAAACTGATAGGACTAGATAACCACGCACAATATTGAAGACACCATCGGGTCTCTCCATTGATGTGATCGAGTTGCGGATCAACCCATTGTGACAATGGATCTGGTCTTGCATTCTTCATAGCCATGAAACTGGCAGTACTCTCTGTCTTGTCTTCTTCTGCTCTCCTGAATGGGCGGCAGCTTCGGGCCTTTTGCGGAGAGGCACTCGATTCTGCCACACGTTTGTACGATAGAATGTCTGGAACTGATCTCCCGGCCAGCTTCCCTCGAGTAGCTAGGCTGTTGGTGAACCGATAGACCTTGCCGAGGCCGGTGCACTGCAAGCCTTTGCCGATACATTTGCGGCACTCTGGTTGTTGGCGATCGCAGTCAATACGGCGACGGGCGCACTCGTAGCAGCCTGGAGAGAGATGGTCAATTCGAATATTTAGAGGGTTTCGCTGGGGCAGTTCGTTAATCGGACGGACCTTTTACCTTGGGCCGTTTCTTGTCTTTCCGAAGTGTCGGATCAGCCATTGCGGGTTCCGGTCCGATTTGAACAGCGAGCGATGCGATGCCGCTCGGGGATGGCTCTAGTGACGACTAAATGGCGAAACAATGAGTAGTACTCTAGCGGAATCGTCCACCCTCTGTTCTGAGAATTAGTGTGTATTGGGTTGGAATTAAAGGCCCATTCGTTGGTTCCACGACTCAAGAAGCGGAGGATATCCCAGCATGTGCGGATAATTGTCACGAACTGTGCTTCAAGCAGTCGGGATTGGCTGACGGTTGACAGGGATCGGCACTTTATCGTATGGGCCGGACGGAGAATATAGTTATACCTATTAGACAAGAATGAGAAGAGATTTGACTTGATAGCTAGTTGCGTTTTTAGAGGTTGCCATTGCTGCACTCTTTTGACTTAAAGGGCATGACAGGGAAAGATAAGAGGGTTTTATAACGAGCAAGTTTATCTGAGTTACATCTGTAGAACAGTGCTACATAGTATCTGCTGAAAAGAATGCAAGTATGCCCATCTAATTATATACACTAAGCTGCAGAGGTCTCTCAGCCCGTCTACGCTCTGACTGGCTTTATCGATTGAGGGCTCCGGAATATGTTCTTCGGGTCATACGTCGCCTTGCTCTTCTCCAGCCTCTGCAAGTTCTTGCCCCAGTAGAGCTCCGTAGCCCTGTCTCCCTTCAACTGCGAATCCGCATAGTTGGCGTACATGCCCCAAGTTCCCTCCTTTAGAGAATTGGTGATACTTTGCCGGAGGCCCGTGAGCAGGGAGAAGCCATCAGCGGGGTACTTGTCCTCTTGGGAGACGCTGTCGTAGAACTGAAAGAGAAGCAGCTTGTCCCGGTGCACGTATGCGGTATCGCCAGGCTTCGGCTTTGCTACAGCAGAGTGCTGGCCGCCGTGGATGTCCATCTGCGCCCACCAGGAGTGGGTGCTGCTCTTGCCTGTAGTGGACATGTAGTTTACAAAAGACTTGAAATGACTGAGGGAAAGCTCTGGGGCGGTAATGCTGGTGGCATAGAAGGTATCGTACTGTTTCCTAGTCAGTATCAAGTCAAGCCGTGGTCAGGGAGATGCTCTCTTACAGCATTGTAAGCAGCACTGGTCGGGTTGATTGCTCCGCTTCCCGCATAATGGGCAAACAGCTCCATCCATCCGACTGTCTTCAAGTCCAATTGGATGTTGTGTTTTGCAACAAGAGGCTGAAGGACCTTGCGGAGCCCAGCCTCATCGCCGAAATAGGCGCCGCCAAGGTCGTAGCCATTGTTTGAGGCGGATACCTGCATCGACACTTCGCCAGGCATGGTCTTGCCAAACTCTTGCACATCCAGTAACCCCTGGGGAGCGGAATTCTGGTCCCACTTCAGGTCGGCGCCGAAGTATGTCATCTTTTCTGGCACCTGGAAAGTGTTGAACTCGAGCTCAGCTACGATGCCGAAGGATGCGCCAGCACCTTGGAGCGCCCAGAAGAGATCAGGGCGCTCCGTTTTGGAGCAGTGCACGACCTTTCCATCGTGAAGAACAACAGTAGCGCCCTTGATCCAGTCCAGTGCCAAGCCGTACTTGTGAGAAACCATGCCGTAGCCGCCGTGAAGGGCGTGGCCACCCATGCCAATTCTATAAGCCAGATTAGCACGCAGCCCTAAAGCCTGTATCGCAACAGTGGCGGCTGATGACTTACCCGGGGCATGAACCGTGGGGAATGGCCCTCTTGCCTTGGTTGTACAACTCTGTAGCTACATGTCCGACTCTTGCTCCAGGCTGGATCTTTGCTGTGCCATCCTTGGCGAGCTTTACGCTGAACATGCGGTCCAGCTCAATGACGAGATGGCCGTCTTCTCCACCGAGACCAAGAGAGATATAGCTGTGGCCACCGCTCTTGGCACTCACAGCAACGCCGTGCTTGGAGCCGCAAGCAACAGCGGCAGAGATCTGAGCGGCAGTCGTGGGTACAGCAATAGCAGCTGGCTCATATTGGAGTCGAAGGTTGTATGCCTTGACATCTTGCGTCCAGGCCGGGGAGCCCTTGGTAGAGATGGGAACTTTGGCCTGGGTCAGGCAGCTAGTGACTTCCTCTCGCTTTGTGGGGCAGGCCAGAGACTGGGAGGCCTGGGTGATTGCTGCGAGGAGCAGACAATGCAGCGTGTTGAGATGCATCTTGGCAGCTTGGTTCGCGCTGGGAGAACCGCGGGGAGTAGTAGTGATGAAGGACCTGGTGGAATGAGCCACGGTCCGGGCTCCTATTTAATACCACGGGCGATAAACTATAAACATTTCCAATGGCACCAAGCTTGACGCACAGATCATCACTTTACGAGAGCATCGTATGCCGGATTCCGTACGGGGGTGCCCCTGGGTAAATACGAACTGAGCTAAACTCCCAAACTCTCATACCCACAAGACGTAACATCGGCGTGACTATACATCGATTATTCACAGCGGGATTTAGAATCTTCCAAAGCGGTTTCTAAATGCAACGGTCCCTCTCCTTGGAATGATTCCCAAAACATCAGCATGAAAAGCTACGTAGTAGAGCCCGATCAAAGGAGACCTTGGTGGGCTGTCAGACCCTACTAGCGTTGATTAGTGGCGGAGATGCTCGATTTCAAACCTCCGAGACGCCCGTAAGTAACCCATAAAAAGCTAGTTAGATCATCTATAATTAGCCAAATCATGCACAAGACGTGATAGGTACCATTAGTTTTGGGCGTCCGCGGTGGGATTTGCTGATCTGTCTCTATAAACTTTATGAGCTTTATGGTGAATATAGTTACGGCAGCTGACTGCGGAATCAGAGAAGCAAGGAATGACCCAACCGTTCGGGCACCAGTTACTCATGAGCAAGCCAACGAGCGACATCTTACTGTGCGCAACCCCAGAAAAGCACCCGTTCAAGGCTTTCAGATCAAGCGTCATCCTAAACTCACGGGGTAACACTCTGGTCGTTATCTCCGTCCTCTTTCTATAACGCATGAAACAAGTTACATGTGCTGCGGTTAGGAGAAATCGACTTCACTCTGGCTGTTATCTCCGTCCTCTTTCTATAACGCATGAAACAAGTCACATGTGCCGCGGTTAGGGGAAACCAATTTCACTCTGCCTAACTGAGTGGCATGAAACGTAGAGAGATCGATTTGCAGTCTTGGGCAAGTGACTTGTCTAATAAATGTAATTTTATGGGGTAAGATAGGTTTGGCGTCAGCAACTATCCTGTTTATTCCATTCTCCACGATAGACCGACTTCATCCATTTTTACCGAGAGCCCGCAAAGGAAAAGCGTCCATCTATTACGATCCTTTTCAGATCCTTCTACTGTACTATATCGTCCATATGTAAAACAAAGTACAACGCCACAAAATGACATGCTTACGGTATAGGGTATGTTTCACTCCGACGAGAGCCCCGTGCATTAGTAATCCTTGCTACACACTGACTAATCCACGACAGGTCCGACTCACCACACCATCTCTGCCGGTTATCCCCCGCATATCCGTGCAAGGCAATATATATCTCCTGCGTGAGGTGCAAGGACCCGACAAGCTTGTGCAGCAATCTAGGTACCCCTCTGTCTCTCAAAAACAGCCGCTGTCGTATCAGGTGTCGCCGCATCTACAGAATGGGTGACGCTTCAGTCTACACCTTCCCTTCTCCCTTGAGCGGGTATGAGGATGCACCACCGTTGCCGGATGAGAAGGCGGAGGATGGAAAGAGTTATGTGAACCCGCCAGCAGAGAAGCTCAGCGAAGCATACGACAAGTTTATACCCCCTTTGGACCAAGGAAGACAGGGTGGCTTGTGAGTTTACCCTTGATATCTAAATACAACCCGTGCAAAACTCAGATATGGACCGTAGTCACTAACTCAGGTAACAGTGATCTCCATATCTACTATATGCAGACTAACAAAGAACAAACAAAGTATGCCAACGAGCTCTGGCAGCGTATTCGAAGAGAATGTGAGTTCCAGATCTGAAATATCGTCACAAGGCCAGCACAGCTCACAGTCCGTCTATTAGTCCCTGAGCTGCGAACCTACAAGGTATGGGATCGACCGATCGGGCCGCATCCGATTGCCATGTTTGAGGTCAACGTCTTTACCCCCGCGCAGTTTGGGGCGTTTGTGTCTTGGCTTGCCATCTGGCGCGGACCCCTGTCTGTGCTTATACACCCCAATGTTGTACCGGAGGAGGGTGTGCATCCTAATGCATCCGCCAAGAGAGATCATTTGGAGAGAGCTATTTGGATGGGCGAGAGGCTCCCGTTGGATCTTGGTATCTTTAACAAGAGATAAAGTACGAGTCGTTAAGAGTGTCTTTATCAATATAGGGACATGGCCATTGCTGTTTGGTCAGTCTAGCCGGCCATCTCTACTTTTCCTTGCGTACTGTGTTACTGTGGATGGGATCAAAGAGTCTTCAAAGCGTTGACGGAAGATGAGAGATGGATGACTGTTGCAATCTTCAATTGGGATTGGCGTGCAGTAACACGAGACCAGGTAGAGATTTACATGAAATCCACTTATACCTCGGTTTATATCTGAAACTTGTCCTCGCGGCAGCTGTTGACGCCCTCAACACCCTGGGTTTCCTGGGCAGACAAAGATCTGGCCTGGTTGCGTCTCTTCTTCCAATACAACCACGTCACAAAGACGACAACGACCATCGTCGCAGCATAGAGACACATGATGGCTAGGAATCCGCGGGTGTAGCGTGGTGCGTCCTCATCGCGGAACAGCTGCTGCCCGGCCAGACCACCCAGGTTCGCGCCCATAACAACGAGTGCCTGGCCAACGCACAGGGCCTTGGTATCCCGCACATTTGCAGAGAGCCAGGCGCTGTTGATGCCCTGGAATGTCGCGTTCCCAGCCATGAACAGCACGAAGACGGCGTACTTTGCCCATCTGTCGGTGTTGAGCACGAGCGCGTACTGAGCTCCGGCAAGCACCAGGGAATAGACGGTGCAGATGAAGCAGACGGGGCCGCGAAGCCGAGTCTTGTCGGATACCCAGGCGGCAAAGATTGCCACCACAACGAGGGCATAGTTGCAGACTGATGCCAGGATGTTCGCAGTCCACCCTTGGGGACCAGGGAGATGAGAGCAATGGCGGCGTGAAGCCAGATGAGATAGTTGCTGCACAGGTAGCGGATCACCTCGCGCGTCGAAACCGAGGATAGTTCCACGCCGCGGCTGCGATCTTCGAGGATGATGCGGCGGGTCATGATATCGCGCTCGCGGTCGTTGAACATGTCGAGAGCAGGGATGCCGATGAGGGGACGCGTGTAAGAAGGCTTCTTTGGCAAGAAGAACATGAAGGAGAAGGCGATAAATACGGTAAAGATGCCGTCGATAAGAAACAGCCACTGCCAAGATATCAGGTTGTGGTCCTGAACCATGGTTCAACAGCAGGTGATAAAGGTGATAATGCATACCTGCCAGTCATGTAGTCCAGATGCGCCTCCCAGCCTGAAGATGCCAGCAGCAATGAGCGAGCTGGTGCCCGCTGCAAGATAGTTTGCCACGAACAAAACGGTCATGCGCAGAGCCATCTCCTTCTTGGTGTAGAACATGCCAATAACGACGAGGGATCCAGCGAGGTATCCTGCCTCAAACAGTCCAAGCAGGAAGCGCGTAGCATAGAAAGACGCCTCGTTCTTGATGAAGGCCTGGAAAGTAGCCACCATGCCCCAAGAGAAGCACTCGCATGTCAGCCACATGGGAGCGCCAAACCTGGCCAGCAACATGTTGGAAGGGATCTCGAAGACGACAATCGCAGCGAGCATCAGCTGGTTACCGCTGTTTACGATGTTGTTGGTGATGCCGATGTCGTCCACGAACGACGTGGTTATGGCGCTGCTGATGTTGGTCTTGTCCAGCTGCAAGGCGAAGAACCCAATCATCAGGTTTCCGAGCAAGAAGAAGTCAAGCCTAGGAAGGATCCCTGTTAGTTTATTGCCACAACTTGCCGTGCTGGGGCAAGGCCGCCTACTTGGCCTTGATCTTTCTCTCCTCTGCATCGGTCCAATCTTGCGTCACAGCACGACTTTCCTCGACTTTCCTGTCGGAGGCGTCCTGCTCTGAAGCGATCCCAACATTGGAATCCTTGTCGATATCTGCCGCAAGAGCCATTCCAGGATTGCAAAGTATGAGAAAGACGCGAATGGGAAACCGGGAGAATAGCCTGTCTGAAGCTGGGCAGTAGTCGAGATCAAGCTTGACAAAGCAGAACTTGTTGACAGATTGGTAGGAGCTTCGCCATAAGAATTGACCATGATAGGCAGTCTTTATTCATTTCTAGCTGGTCCTGGGTTTGATGCGCCTGCGTATTGAGCTGGGATCCATGTCGACATCACCCTTGTCGTCTGTACTCGGGACAAGATCTGACGAGGGCAAAGGGAACCCTAGCGTCAGGACTAAAGTGTAGTGTCTCACACGGTACCGAGCAGTCCCGAGTACAGCCGGAACCGTCGACGGTCTAAAACAATTGCGTGATGCAAGGCTTGTATAGCGAAGCACAACATGCGGGGAAGCATGGCGGAGTCAAACTTGGCGAATCACAATGCTTGTATCATGGCGAATACTGTAGCATCGCTATCAAGAAGTCATCATCGAGTATTAGAAGCCTAGCACCGGGGCAAAGTTCGGCTCGCAAGTCGTTGATGCTCAAAGGGATATGGGACTTTGCGATAAAGCCTGGGTTCTCAAAATACTGTGCCTGGAGCACTTTTCAAGTTCCATTCTCACCAACAGGCCTATAGCTTAATGTGTGTCGGCAATACCAGTAAGATAATGACCGAAACAAGTAATCCACGCACGAAACCCTGTCGAGATTACTTCTTCTCCAATCTCCTCTCGCGTATAAAAAGACCAGTTACAAGAGCTACCACGCCACATCCGAGGGCAATTGCTGAGTTTCCAGTTAGTCCATGATGGTAGTTCTGAACTCAGGGCTGCTCGTACCGTTGGTAGGAATAAGACTCGTCACCATTGCCTTTCTTACAATCCCTCGTGTAGCTGGAGGCAAGGTATCGATGTAGTCAACGCTCGACGAAGCGCCATCAATGATCTAGTACTAGTTAGCCAAGTCCTCAGCATATCAGAAAACCAGAATCTGCTTACCTTGCTCTTGTCGGGGATGTCTTCCAAACAAGAGTTCAACAGGCCCGTGAGGACGAGATTGTGAACCACGTTGAACACGTTTGCCGCTAGCAGCATGCCCGCGCTCTGGCAGAGGAACCAAGCAGCCCCTGCTACTGCAATGTCCTTTGCGTCCAGGCTAGCAGCCAGGTGAACAAAGGTGGTGCTCTGCGTGCTGCCCATGCCAAGTCCCCCCAGGGCCAAGTAGGAGCTGTCCAGCAGCCCAGATCTACCATTCCATCGAACAAGGACCAGGGTATAGCATATGATGCCAAGGAAGGTTGCCAAGATGATGAGTGGCTTGTAACGCCCTGTGTGACTGATGTACCATCCAGTGAGCAACCCGCCGACGGCGTTGCCAACGACGATGAACACGATGCGGCTACCAGCAGCCGTGACTGACATTCCAGTGACGGTCTGAAAGTATAACGGTATCGTATAGGTGATCTACAGTTTCGACGTCAGTTCCGGTGCTGGTCGTAGCTTAAAGGAGGTCTCACTCACGATGAACTGTGCTGCCGTCTGCAGTCCGACAAGAAGATAGGGGATATAGACATCCCGTTTCACCATCAGGTCCATGGGAATGATTGGTTCCTGTGCTTGGTACTTTTCCACATAGTAGAAGATGGCCAAAAGAAACGTTGCACCGATGGCCAAAGAGCCAACATAGGACCATGGGTACGACTTACCAGCCAGGTCCAGGCCGACGAACGCGGCGACGAGTGCAGTTGGTAAGATGATGAAACCAGCAAAGTCTACTCTAGCAAGCTTCTGCCTGGTTTTCGATGTCTCCATGTCGGGCTCCTCGCAATGAATATTTGATGGAAGCCTCCAGAGGACCAGAACAACAGCCAGAGCGGCCACCGGACACTGTCCTAGAAAGCACCTGACATGAAACTTGCTTAGATTCTTCACCACAGAAAGAAGGTTAGATGCCGTTAAAGACATACTGCATCTCACGTTGACCGAGGCGAAAGAGTGTACTTACCATCGCCATCCGATAGTATCAGCGAGCCAGCCACCAACGGGTCCGCCGCAGGATCTTCCCAAAGTTGCCACGACGTTTACGTAGCTTCTCCATTTTGCAACCTGGCATGGCGGTAGAAGATCTGAGAGAAAAGAACCTGTGTCAGTTCCGATAGCAAGAGGATGCAAGGGAGATGCTACCTGCAATAATGACAGCCACTAGACCAACCATGCCCGCGCCTCCAACTCCGCTGACAGCTCGGCCGGCCAGAACATGCCAGTATTCAGAGCCAATACCACTGGATGCTTTGAGCAATCAAGAATTGGTTGGGCGTGGCAGTACTAACCATAGAATACAGCCCAATGTAAAGACGGTATAGGAAAAGGCGAGCGCTGGCTTTCTTCCAAAGATGTCGCTCGTTTTACCGTACTAAAAGGTCTCGTCAGCCAAAGAGCCCATGTCAAGGCGGACGCAACAAGTGTGAGTCTCGTGGGAGCAAAGCAGCAGTGCTCATGGACATACCAAAGGCTGACAGGCACATTGGGCCAAGGCATAAGTTGTGATCAGCCAAGACGCATCGGACAGGACGTGGAACTGAGATGCAATCTCCTGGTTTGTCGCAAGAACAATAGATGAGTCTGCCTGTGCGATAAAAACACCTGAGAGTCTGTCAGCTATTTGCACTTGCTCTCGTGCTGCGAGCGAGACGGTAACTTGGAGCTCTGGGGGTGTACTAACCAAGCAGCAGAATTGGGAGAATGGACCAGGCAATGGACAAAGATTTGTTGTCATCTTGTTCAACAGCATCCGCTTTGATGGCGTCTTGGTCCTCGATAGTGGGCTGTGAGGCAAGAAGGGGCGTCGTTTCATTGGTGTTCTCAACTCGGGTTTCCGGTTGATGCACCATTTTGGCTTCAGATCTGAATAGTACGGATACGTGTGCATGTACAAGAAAGGATGCTCTAGAGAACGAAGCAGACTCTAGACGCCCTCGGTGCCAGATCTGGCCAAGGTATTCTTGCTTGATGAGCTTCAACAGCCAGTCTGATGTAGACACCTCCATCAGTCCAGCCAGACAGCCGGAAAATCACCCGTGGGTGCCGCCGGGGGTCCCGGCCGTGGGGAAGACCGAGTACAGCCGGGCGGAGATCCAGCGATGCCGATCCCGGATCCACAAGCCCGCAGGATCAAACAAGAGGCAGGGGGAATAGTTTTGGGCATATGATTTCATGTCCTTTTAATTCCGCCAAACGCTTCTTGTTTGGTGCATTATCATTGCTGGCCGACAGCGTGCATCTGCGACCTCTCCCACCATGAAGCCATTGGTTCCTTGGTTATTGGCCGTAGGCCTTGCGCAGGCCAAGCAGCCCAACATTCTCTTTGTCCTTACCGACGACCAAGACTTGCACATGGAAAGCGTTGACCACATGCAATATCTCAAGGCAAGTGAACACGCCTAGCTGCGACCTGCCCCGAGCATGCGGTTGTGTGGAAAGAGACGCTTCAGCTCTGGCAATTGAATTCTGACAATTGAATTCTGACTCTTCAACTCTGACTCTTCAACTCTGACAATTGACTTGGCAGTCCGACATTGTATCCCAAGGCGCTTCATTCAGCCAACACTATTGCACCGTTGCTCTGTGCTGTCCCTCGCGCGCTACGCTTTGGACCGGTAGAGCTGCTCATAATCACAACATCACCAATGTCTCTCCCCCACACGGAGGCTACCCAAAGATCGCCGACAACGGCATCAACGACGACTACCTGTTCCTCTGGATGCAAGACGCCGGCTACAATACCTACTACTCTGGAAAATTATGGAACTTTCACGGAGTCTCCAACTACGACCGGCCTTTTGCGCGGGGCTTCAACTCCTCCGACTTCTTGCTCGATCCTTATACCTACCGCTACTGGGACACCAAGATGTCTCACAACGGCGAGAACCCCGTGAGCTACGCTGGCAAATACAACACGGACGTGGTGGCCGACAAGGCATCCGCGCTCCTTGACGAGGCACTTTCCCACGACGAACCCTGGTTTCTCACGGTTGCGCCCATTGCTCCGCACTCGAACTGGGTGTTTGAAGAAAAGACAAACACCACGTATCTCTCGACCCCCCAGAGCGCGTATCGCCACGAGCACCTCTTCCACGACTACAAGATTCCCCGTGGCAAGTCCTTTAACGCGCAGATTGACGGGGCTGCGAGCTGGCCTGGCAAGCTCGAGGCCCTCAATGAGAGCGTTATTGGCTACAACGACCACTACCAGCGCCAGCGTCTGCGCTCCCTCCAAGCCGTGGATGAAATGCTGCACGAGCTGGTGCAAAAGGTCGAGGCGGCCGGAGAGATGGACAAGACGTACATCTTCTATTCCACCGACAACGGCTATCACATCAGCCAGCATCGAATGCACCCCGGAAAGGAGTGCGGCTACGACACGGACATTCACATCCCCATGTTTGTGCGTGGGCCTGGCATTGAGGCCGGGAGTGAGATCAACGCCGTCACCACTCACACCGACATAGCTCCCACTATTCTCAAGATCGCCGGAGTCGAGAAGCAGCTGGATGGCGAGATGATGCCCCTGTCGGACCGGGAACAGGCTGGCGGTAGGACTGAGCATGCTGCCATTGAGTATTGGGGCTACGGGGTCCCCGAGGGCCATTATGGTCTTCGAAGCGATCAGCATTTTGAGTCTGGAAAGCTTTCCGGCTTCTACGCCAACAATACTTACAAAGGGTTGCGCATGGCGAGCGACGACTTCAGCCTCTATTACTCGGTGTGGTGCACTGGAGAGAGGGAGCTGTATAACCTGAAGGTCTGTAACCCATCTCGGTGGAATGAGATCTCGGTGGAATGAGACTGTCATCACACCGTTACCTGCATGCCACAGAGTCGGAGAGCAAAGCTGACAATCTGCCACAGGAGGATCCTGAGCAAACTGTCAATCTGCTATCCCACTCGGACAACGCTCGCCGTGCCGCATCTCAGTTTGGCATTGCCAAGCGGCCAGCTCACGTCGTCATTGATCGTCTGGACGCCCTGATCATGGCCATGAAGGACTGCAAAGGAGAGGCTTGCTCACGGCCTTGGGGACAACTACACCCGGACGGCGCCGTCACCTCTCTCCTGGCCTCCCTCCACAGCAAGTACGACAAGTTTTATGCCGGCCAGCCCAAGATGTACTTTGACAGCTGCGAGGCGGCCTTTATCAAGGAGAAGGAGAGTAATGAGCCGGTGAATCGTTTTCGAGAGAGTGGTAGCGGCACTGAAGAGTTTGACTACGGTGCTGAATGGATATTGGCTGTTTGAGATTAAGTACTATGGAAATAAGTAGACATTGTTAATACTTGTCGCCAGCAAGACAGCCCCCGCTGGTTGACATCTGTCTTTAGAGAAAGCTGGCATTTTCTGACTGACGTTATTCGAGACAGTCTGTAGATATTGCCGATGGGGCCGAGATCAGCCAACACTTGTGACACGAGACCTAGATATCTCAACATTACTGCATGATACTACAAGGAACTAAACGCCGTATCAAAGTCCGGCAACCCAAAAGGTGACAGGGTAGATATTTCAAAATCATTTATACCAAGGGGCCAGTCTTGGCTATTCCCCGCCGTCCAGTTGTCCCATGCTTGGCCCAAGTTTGGCTCGTTGCCAGCATCTGGCGACAACCATAGTCCTGATGCCATGTCGTCGCTTGCGCCAGTGTTCAAAATCAAATCATTGTTCCGGGTCGGTTCTGTTTCATCAGACTGGTAGTCGTGCCGAGCACTGCTGATAGACATTGCGTCAGGTCTATCAGACGTCGTGCCTGGCGACGACCGCGGACATAGAGCCTCGTTGAGAATCGCCAGCGTATCGTTTCCATCCTTGGTCAACGGGAATTCATCTCTCGGCCCGGGGCCGCGGACGTAGTCGACGGAAGCCTTGCGGAGTGCCGACTCCAAAGATTTGACCGTGATCTCGGTAGTCGAGTAGAGCTGCTGCATTCTGCCCATGATCTTCATGCACACCCTGAAGTCGTAGGCCGCCGTGTCCCTGACACTCTGGCTCTGGCTCTTCATGTGTGCGAGATGCATCGAGATGGCAGGGCAGAGCATGGTGATGGCAGCGATAGGCAGGTTGCAATCCATGTTGTGCTGGTGAAGTTCTGCTGCAAGCCGGGTGATGTTGTTGACCGAGTTTGTGACCATCGCCCTGGACGCCTCCTGGTCCTGACTCGGGTTCTTGGCTGCAGGATTGCGAGGTGAGTCGGGCAAGAGGCGTGGCCGGTGAAGCGTGTAAAGCGCAGCGTAGTAGGCCATGTGAAGCAGATGTCGGCGTACGTCGACGGGCATGATCTCAAGCCCGCCATGCTCTTGCTCTGCCAAGGGTCTGTAACAGCACGATCGAGGCAGAGACCTTTTCCACGATCCCAATGCGGAATCCAGGTTACTGATGCCATCCCGGCTCATCATGCCGTTGCTCGACACCAACGGGCCGCTGTCTCCTTGCAGAGTCGCTGTAGCCTGGTATTGCTGAATCTGATTGATAAGAACAGACAGCTTGGTCTTTTGAAGACAGAGCTCGGCTGACTCTAGCTCCTTGGCTGGGTCAAAGGGGCCGACGCTCCCAAACCGAAGCAGCACGTGCCGTCGGGTAAGGAGATCAAACTCGAGGTCTGCGATTTCAAGCATCGGAACGTCAAAGTCTTGCTCCTTGATCCGAGTCGGCCTGTGCGTGCCGAGCGAGAGAATGCTGTCACGGACGTAGCAACACCACCATACCCTTCTCCGTAGCCTTTGTTCGTTGAGAGTGAGTGCTTGCGTGGACCGGTCGCGATGTAGGTTGATGGTGTAGGCTGCCGATATTGCTGTGTTAACCCAGTGCCAGGAGTCTTTCCGGTCATCTTCTGCCACTCCTCGGCTGGCCATGAGAAGGGCGACTTGAACTAGAATCAGCATGTCCTGTTTTGTGTCGAGCTCAAAGAGCAACTAGATTGAAACTTGTCAGAGGATCGTCTGTCCAAGGATAGCGGCGTGCATACCTCTACCCGCCTGTAGAGCTCCTTTCGCAAGTTCTCCCTCTGGGGATAGCCATGGGCCCTGATGGTGTCCAGTTCAGCGTGGGTCGAGCCAGCAAATAGAATGGCGCTATACAGAGCCAGGCTGACCTGGCCGTTTAGGCCGTCTGGGGAGTTGACACAGTTGAGAAAGCTCTGCAGGTTCAATAAAGGCGACCGAGGGTAGATCAACTCGACAAAGGACTTGACAAGTTCGCATTGTAACGCAACATGTGGGAGATCAAACACTTTCTGTGACTGTAGAAAGCTCACGTATCCTGCAGTGGAAACCGAAGGTGGTTTGATAAAGGCCGGAAGATGTGAGAACGAGCTTGCCTCAACCGCCATGTTTGACGCTGAACAAGGCCTATCCGCGGCTTCAGGTGCCTCGCCTACTGAAGGCAGAGCTTGAGTGGGAGAGTCACCATGTCCAATATAACCGGAGTCGTGTCGTGCGACTTGATCTGCGGCAAAGTCATCGAGATTCGCTTTCCCAGCGGCAGCTCGAGAGTCATTGGCGTCGACATATGTCACTCCTGGTAAGGCCTGGTCCGGCATGTCATTGACAGATCCAAAGATTAGTTTCCTGTAATTAGAGGATCAGAGAGGCCCCTGAAACAGCCGGAGCAGCTGCGAGAGTGATGATATCTTAGATACCTGGTTCGACGAGTCCTGGGCACTACACATTGAGTGCCGTCCCAGCGACAGTTGCCACAGGGGCTTCTTTCCACCACGTCGCACTTTACCTTTCGCGCGCGACAACCAAGACAGGCTCGGCCTGATCTTTGAGCTTTGGCTCGCCGTCTATCTTGCCGTCTATTGTTGGTGTTGCAGGGGCCGTCAGCGTCTCCGCTCCCAACGTTATTGCCGCCCGTATCGGTGGAAGTGCAGTTGACACGAGGTCCATCGGGCGTATCTTGCGCTTCCATCGCGATATAGACGCACTTGGGCAGAGAGAGAAGTCTATGCGATGGACAAGGGCTGCGTGATGCAAGATTTGGAGGCACATGGGCGTAGAATGTCTGGCCGTTGGATCAAGACGAGGTCAATATAAAACTAAACCTACTCGAGCGTAGGCATCATGTATGGGTCACTTCGCGTCATCCGCCTCCAATCATTTGCCGCTACTATAAAAGCCAGGCCCTTGTTGATGGATGATAGATGACACACCAAGAAGGTATGGACTGGTTCCTCACTGCTTTATTAAATCAAAAGAGTTTATTTTCCTTGCAATAAGTTGAAATATTTTATACTTGATTTACTTGACTCGTATCAGTGTCCATGACTACCTACTACAGGCAAGGGATGTAGCGACGACTTGTGCTTGGGTGTTTTTTCAACAATCAATAGAGATTTTCTCTCAAGTGACAAGAACAACTGGATTCATATTTACTCATACCAAGTTTGGCTCACTAACTCGGCTGCTTTCTGCTCTAGATACTTCCAAAGACTGATAGACTCGAGAGTGCTTCTCCCGGCCAGGAGAATAAAGTGTTGGATTCGCAGGATGACCCAAGTGCCTGGTTGTTCATCCAGGCCGGCTCCCAGTAGTACAACCCAGTTCCACCGTCCACTTTACTAACGATGTTTGCCACCTTCTTGATGAACTCGGACTGACCCTGGGCCGAGAAAGGAATGCCTTTCATATCTGCTGGAAATGCTTCTGAAGGTGATGGGCACTTGGTAGGCCAGTCGAGCTCGCAGACGATGATTTCCTTGCCCCATTTGGCGGCCATCTTCCCCAAGGACGATTCCAGTGCAGAGAACGATGCCCCTGAGCCGTAGAAGGGATAGTAGGATACCCCCATAATGTCAAATTCCGAGAGACTGAACTCTCCGCTGCCCAGCACCTGGGTGTAAAAGTATTCCTGCGTGCCCCAATCCCAGCCACGGTCGAGGTGGACCATAATCTTTGGCTTGGGGCTAAGACGCGAATCTTTGATACCGTATGCTGCCGAGTTGAGGAGCCGACCGATGTTGTAGAATGACTTTGTTGAGCCCGTGGGCAAGAGAAGTCCGGCCGTGATCTCGTTGCCGATGGAAATGATAGCAGGGGCCACGCCTGCGGACTGGAATGCGTTGGAAACGTCGAGGGTGTAGTTATAGAGCCTCCAAGACAAGGCGTCGATGTCGGTTGGCCAGCCAGATGGGATGCCCTGGTGCGCTGGGTCGGCCCAGGTGTCGCTGAAATGGAGCGTCAGGTAGACACTCATTCCCGCAGCCTTGGCTCTCTTGGCGAGTTTGAGGTTGTAGTCGAGGTTGTAGTCGCCATTGGATGGATTCACCCACACTCGTTGCCGGACCGAGTTGACGCCGTTGGCGACCAAGATATCTTCCAATGGCTTCGCCGCGCCACCATCAGTATACTTGATGCCCTCTGCCTCTTCCACGAGAAGGGATGACCAGTCAACGCCTCGGTACGTCAGTGCCGAGAGCGCAACTGAGCAAAACGAGAGGATAACCAGGGGGCGTGGCAAGATCATCCTGTCAGCCAAGAAACAGACAATATCCTGAGATGAATGAAGGGCCAGCTTCCTATACTTGGCTGGGTGTCTGCTTCTTAAATAGCATGCGATTTACGGACCCTCCGTCCCATGAAACAATGTCGCCGACTGACGTGACATTGTGACTAGGAGCTTGTTTTCCCTCCAATCAACTCTTCGATGGACGGTGAAACTCGCGCACCATGTCGATCTGCCCTTCTTAATAACATGCATTTGGATTCCGTGTGTACGCGGGACGATCGACGTGCCCTTTCGATTTGAACTATTGAGTACCTGAAAAGCGCTGATCTGGTTGAATCTGCATTAGCTGCGGCCTGGCAGCAAGGATGAATCTGGACTCACTACTAGACAAACCTTGCTTGGCTTCAGTATATGTCTAGCAGAACTCATCAAGTTTACGTTGGACGTCTTTATTGTATTTCGGCCTCTGTCAAGATAAATCTGAGCAACGATACCGAAAGAAAACTATTATTATTGTAAAAGATGATGGTTTATTTGCTCTTATCTGGCTTCTTGTTCTTACACACCATGATAGACCTTCGTGACAACTCCTAGCTCCACTTCATTAGAAGACTTATCACCGCTCAATCGCCCACCTTGACCGTTGGTCCCTCCAAACGTCGTCCTTTCAAGCCCGTTATGAGTTGACTGCGGCGATGAACCTCGTTGACCATCTGGTACCACCTCGTCACTTGTGATGTTGACCTCGTTCTTTTGGTAGATCTTTAGAATGATACTGTCGGAACTGTTGATCTGCTCCTGGCTTTCGGAAATGCTCAGTCCTGGCTCAAGGGGAGCTCCCCGTCTCGTTCGTCTTTCGTCCCGTGTAACGCTGCTGAGGTTTCCATATGCTGATCGGAAGCGCGATGTTGCCTCGCCGGTGCGCTGGCCAGAGGATCTGCCATATTTGGCATGGAAAGACCCCAGCCTGAACATGCGCTGTAGTAGTGTCCATGTGAGGGGAAGGTTGGCGGTGATGATAGCTGTAGACACTTCGCGGATGTACCAGTATATCCATTTGTTGCCGTAAGGATCGCCCAAGCTGTAATACTTGCTGAGGGCTGCTGCTAGGATCTGTGACGCAGACTGGTGTTAGGCTGGAGGTGTCTGTAACTGTACGGCATCGCATGAGATGCGCTTGTGATAACTTACAGTAAAAGTGCCAAGTGCAAACACAGCACAAAGGACGACTTTTCGTTTTATGGGAAGCTGGGATTGGATAAACACGGGCATGGGTAGGGCGATGATCATAATATCTGAAGATATGTTGATAACTGCGTTTGTGATCATGTGGTTTGTCTCTGCGGAGCAATTCACTGAGTCGATAGTTAGCTACGTTGGATTCAAGTATGCTCTCGCTATTCACTTGGGAGTTGAACGTACAATCTTCTGGGGGAACCTGCCAATAGTGGTGGAAAGGCCGACACCAAGCAGTAAACCACAAGATCTGCATAACGACAAACCCGACGATCACGTATCCTGCAATGATTTTGACAAGGTGATTTTGCCGTAAACTCATACTAAAGTAACATTAGTCTCTTGACCAAAACGCAGACAGCCAAGGGCTCGTGGCACTTACGTGAGTCGACCATACATGAACAGCAGGCAGCCTTTCACGCCCCAGATGGTCAACATTTGCATGTGCTCTGCGACCAACACCAACTTGGATCCAAACACCCTCTTGGAGATTTCATCAGTAGTGAGGATATTCTTTTCGTCTGGTTTGATCAGGTTGGTGGGCGTAAAGGTAAGAACTTGAACGATGACCAATAATACGGTGTACGTCACCTGGTGAGCACATTAGCAATGCGACGCTCTACTGTGACTCTGCTTGGAGTATATACCATGGTCAAGACCATGAGGTAGTCATCGATCAACAGTCCCTTGAATGATCCTAGTAGCATTCTTCTGGAAGTCCTGCATTGAGTCAGTAAATGAGCAGCAAGGATCTTCAAGTCACTCTGAAGACTGAACAACGTACATTCGCGCCAGGACCACCAGCATGGTCAAGCCATACCACGCCCACATCTCAGCGTCAAGCGAGGCCATGGCTGCAGATCGTCAAGAAGCTTGCCGGTCTCAGGGTATGCGAGAAAATGTCTCGCTGGACATGAAAGCAAAAGCGAGAGCAGAAGTAATCAAGTTTAGATCTGCACGCGCGCGAGAAGGTGGAACCACCACCATTATGAACCACGAGGGGCGATAGTATAGACCCATTCATGGGACCAGACACTCCTAGAGCTCATAAATCAGGTCCTGGATCATCCCATATTTGCCGTCCAGTCATTATCGGAGGCCATGCACACGGATGGATTAGCTCAACTGGGCGCTCTGAAAGGGGTTGCCTTATCTGCCAGCCGTCTGTCACAGCGAGTCAGGGCTGACCGCTGCTGAATCGTTCTCGACGCCAATGAAAGGTACTAACTATAGACGATGGCGTCTAGTGCGCACCACTATAAGGGGCTATTGCACAATTTAGAAGCTAGTGAGGCTTATCGTACGCTACGTTGAAGTGAGTTCTGGCCGGTTCAGCTGAGCTGAGCCAATTCTTAGCCAGCTTCGACGCCTTCTTCCCCTGGATGACATGGAACTAAGTTCAAGATTGAATTGCTACTACCCCCACAGGAGGTCATTTGATACCGCTGCTGCGGTATCGACCTCGTGGCATGCAAGGATGGTGAGTGTCGGATATCACCTGACTGCGGCCCTGTCTACTCTGCGAACCGTAGCCTGTTCCAATATACCTTTCTCCCTGATGAATGTGCTGAACAGGACCGTGGTCTTTGATATAGTGGCAGCAAATCCCTCTTTGATAGAGGAAAGGTACATGGAATAGTACTAAACGGGGAAGGCCACCTTACGAGCTCTTCTTGTACACGTTTTCCCACGCTTGGTCGTCATGGTCTACCGCCCCAGCCGCCCCTCCACTGTCATATATGCAAGTCCAATTGAACGATCGCCTAACACAGTAACTCGTGAGTTCACATTTACAGCTGCACTCAAATGCGGAATGGTCTTGGTGAATGGCGTTGCGCACGGCCGGCCTGCTGCCGAGTGGGTACGAACTGCCCCTCAGGGGCATACAGCTGCTCCTCGGCAATAAATATCAGCTTCCTTGTTTTATACTATTCTTGCTTAGTGTCCGCCGGTCTTTCCAAGGCTCAAGTTTCAAAACACGCCTGGCGTGGAGAAAACCTTCTACCGTAGAAACTCGAGACATTTGCGGACTTGGCAAAGTGGGCTTACGGTCAACGCACATCAGCTGGTTGGTGGCTGGTTGAGATATAAGAAGGAGATAGCAAAAGCATAAGCGACTGTGATTTGGTAACTCTTAGGCATGGCTATTTTAACGTGCATGATAGAGCAAAAAGTGAAAATGCCGAGACTGCACATTTCTCGAGTTTATACGATAGTCACTCTCTATCTATACCTACCTGAAATGATCCTTTTCCCCTGTAGTATAAATGTTTAGTTCCCCCTTGATTAGTCCGAAGTCGCGGTTTTCCCCCTTGAAAGCAAATGTCAAACTACTGTTAGATTACTGTTGGTAGTACTGGGGTGCCTTGACCCCCTCTAGGGTAGTAAATGAGGAAATAATTCATTAGAAATAGTTAGCGAATAGTTAGTCAACTATAGACATAGGTAGTTTCCCTGTAGGCAAGTCCACGTTACTACATCTAGACAAGCATTGCTGCCTTGTCCTATTTAACGACAAGCAGCTACATTATTACATTGTAGTCTTTTAGAGCTAGTGAGACAGATACCTAGGCCTACTTGAGAACAGCGCAAGCCACTTGAGACTCCCTTAGTGAAGTCATACACAGACTCTTCTGCGTTATCCTTTGCCTTCTATAACCTTGTGATCCTAGTCCCTAATAGCCACTCTACTGTGTGTCATATTTTACTCCTCTTAAGGTCGAGTTGCTTCTTTAACGTACCTAAAAAAGTATATCGAGCAGCAACCTAGGCCCCTGTAATTAATTACCTTCAGGAGTAATATTATCACATTACGTAATAAAGCCAGCACGTGGGAGAGCGTAAATTTGGGACTTAATATTGGAAGTATAAAGGAAGACCTTAAATTAGTCGTATTATAACTCTAATTCTAGTAGTAGGTAACTAGTTCGCAAACTACACTGTAAGATGTCAACATTCTTTAGAAGTTTAATATCATACTCTTTTATACTACAAGCTATATAAAATTGTCTGCTTGATTCTATACTAATAGGGAAAGCAATAATGTCTTTCTACCGGAAACACGACGGGTCTTGATTTGGATTAAATACTGTAGAAACTCGAGAAATAAAGGCGCTTGGAAAATGGAGGTTTCCTCGCTTATGCGCCTATCAGGTCTACTATGAAGTCACGCCCAGCAGTCTCTAAATCAGAGCGGGAGACGATTTTGTATATCCTTCTTATATATATAGCGTGCGCAGCAAATAACTTAGTATGAAACTTTGGCCGCTGCACTACAGAGGCAAAAGTGTAAGGACCCTATACCTATGTATAGCACGGGCAGGGCTTATATTTAGTACCACGCTTAGTTAACCGTATATCTGCTGTGATCTAATTTGCCAAGCGTCTTCATTTCTCGAAGTTCTACGGCAATAAAAACTATTAGAACTGGAGGTTGTATTTAGGTCCGTCGTATCCATATGGTAGTAAATGCAGGGGTGGATAACAAACAAGGTCATGGCAAGACCCGAAGTGATCGGCAGACAAAAGTGCCTGTACGTACTTTCCAGGATCCCACGATAGGAAATTGCCTGTATCAGATAGTGGCACTTATCCGTGGGCGTTGGGCCAAGTCAATGATTCGCACGAAATACGTCTCCAGGATAATTGTCTCATTACTTGGATATCTCGCGACGCGGGTACATCGTGTCTCTCTTATCTCGGATATATATCTGCATATAGAGCGAAATGCTGTCGGGTGATCTGCTTTGGTTTCTTGGCTGCAGGCCGCCGAGGCGACATAGCGTGGAACTTTTTGAAAGTCATCCAAAAGGGCAGGTCGGTACCCTAGTCGAGTTTCATACCTAAGCCGCTGCAGGCAGGCGATATGCAAAGGCAAAGTGACAATCTTTGGACCAACGGAATATGCTCAAGTTTGTGAATGCGGTTGTGGGTACACCGACGGTTTATAAAGGCTCTGCGCTTTTCGTCACACGTGTAGTTCAACCCCCTTCTCTCTCAAGGTTCATCGTGGAACCGGCGAACCAGCAGCTCTCACCATTAATCAGTTTCAAAGAAGACTCCGCGAAACTACTGCATGATGGTAGGGAAACATGCATTCACAGCCTTGCTGGCTCTGTCGCATTTCGCCTTGGCTATCGAGCCTCCTCGCCATCCCTACCAGCCCGTGGGTGGCGGTGACCGTCTCCTCACCTTCAACCAGACGAGCCCACAGTCCACCATCAGACCATCTACATTGAGCGTCGACTGGACCTCGGCTGGCGGTGATGGCAACTACATTACCCTCAGCGAGGCTGGTGATCTCATGCTGGAGGATATCGTCACCGGCAAATCGAGCAAGTTCGTCCAGGCCGACAAGTTGCCCAAGGACATGCACGAATATTGGATCGGCAACAACGCTGCCAGCATCCTCGTCGCTGCCAACTATACAAAGCAATATCGTTACTCCTACTTTGCCGATTATTTTATCCTGGATGTCGAATCTGGCAAACTGACACCCCTGGTCAAAGATCAGGCCGGCGACGTTCAGTATGCCGAGTTTGTTCCTGGAGGAAGTGATGTGGTCTTCGTGCGCGACAACAATATCTTTCTTCGAAAGGAGGGAGGCGAGATCACTCAAATAACCGACGACGGGGGCCCTGACATGTTTCACGGCGTGCCCGACTGGGTTTATGAGGAAGAGGTCTTTGGCACCCGTTCTACGCTATGGTTCTCCCCAGATGCCAAATTCCTTGCCTTCTTGAGCTTCAACGAGACTGGCGTCGGCACTTTCACTATTCCCTACTATATGGATGGCGAGAAACTTGCACCGACGTACCCTCGTGAGCTCGACTTGCGGTACCCCAAGGTTGGCTCTACCAATCCTACCGTGCAGCTCAACATCCTCGACTTGTCAACGAACGACTACAAGCCCGTTGCTGTGGATGCCTTTGAGCCAGAGGATCTTATTATCGGCGAGGTGGCGTGGGTTACTAATACCCATGATGCACTCATCTATCGAGCCTTCAACCGTGTGCAGGACAAAGACACTCATGTCGTGGTTAACCCACAAACGTTCAAGTCAAACGTTGTCCGTGAGCGGGATGGTAGCGATGGTTGGCTTGAACATACCCTTTCCATCGCATACGCCGGCACAGTCGCCTCGTCGGGTAATACCACGTACTACGTGGATGTGTCTGATGAGGATGGCTGGAATCATATCTACCTCTATCCTGTCAGCGGCGGAAAGGCGACCCAGCTCACTTCTGGGGAGTGGGAAGTCTCTACTATCCTACACGTCGACAACGCACGTAGCCTGGTCTACTTCCAGGCCTCCAAGCGCCATTCTACTGAGCGACACGTTTACAAGGTCTCATGGGTAACGAAGAAGACCACGCCCCTCGTCGATGACACGACCCCTTCCTACTGGTCTGCATCCTTCTCGTCAAAGGGTGGTTACTACATCCTCAACTATCAAGGCCCCGACGTTCCCTACCAAGAACTCTACATTTCCAACTCCACGTCAAAGCCACTGCGCACTCTGGAAGACAACAAAGACCTGTATGACACCATTTCAGAATACAAGCTGCCCAACATTACCTACTTTGAGCTTGAGCATCCCGATGGCTACAAGATGAACGTCAGGCAGCAGCTTCCAGCCGACTTTGATCCTTCGCGCCAATACCCTGTCCTGTTCACGCCATATGGAGGCCCCAACTCGCAACAGGTCGCCAAGACCTTCCAGCCATACAACTGGAGAGCCTACATCTCGTCAGACCCAGAGCTGCAGTACATCACATATACCGTCGACAACCGCGGCACCGCTAACCGAGGCCGCAAGTACCGCTCCCTTGTGACCGGACAGCTCGGGAAACTTGAGCCATTGGATCAGATATGGGCTGCTGAGCAGCTTATCGCAAAGTACGACTACGTCAACCCAGACAAGGTCGGAATGTGGGGCTGGTCCTACGGTGGGTATCTGACGGCCAAGACGCTTGAAGCAGACTCGGATGTGTTCACATTCGGCTTGATCACGGCGCCCGTGAGCGACTGGCGATTCTACGACTCCATCTACACGGAACGATACATGAAGTCACTCGAGGACAACAAGGACGGCTACCTGGAGACAGCTGTGCACAACGTCGACGGCTTCAAGAACGTGCCTGGCGGGTTTAGCATTCTCCATGGCACCGGTGACGACAACGTCCATTACCAGCAGACAGCAGCAATGGTTGACCTGCTGGTTGGCGGAGGAGTATCGCCTGAACAGATGAAGATGTTTGCATTCACCGACAGTGACCATAGCATCGTCTACAACGGGGCTGATGTATATATCTACAAGTACCTCACTGCGAGACTGTATGACGAGGTCAAGAGGCAGCCAAAGGAGAAGGTGATGAAACATCAGTGGAGCAAGAGGCGGACTGAATTTGTGGGTTAAAGCAGCAGATGTTGGTCTTGTCAGTATTTTATAATATGAACACGTATTTGTCGCCAGTGTAGTTCTCCCACATATTGAATGCAATCAATTGAAGCTTTCGTTGAGGATAGTGCTTCACTACTCGTGTTCTTATCAATCTGGCGAAGACGGCAATTTGCTTATAGAAGGTTCATATGGTTCCTTTCTCCCTACCTTCTCACTAGGAATAGCAAACAATTAGGCAGCGAATCAATATAGTTATACTGCGGTTAAGTCGTATGCTGGTACACCCCGAATCTTCTTATACCATGCCATGTGGAAGATACGTGCCCTTTATTCCGATATGTGGATAGCTTCAATGATAGCGCGTAATTCATCCAGTTTCGGTCGCTTCGCAGGATCTGTCATCATACAAGCTTTGACAACCGCATCCAGAGGTGGTGGTACAGGCCATTCAACCAGATGATTGATGGGAACATTAGCGTACACCCATCCCTTGATAAGGGGACCAACATCGTAGATATCAGACTGTTCCGACCAACCGGAAGCATCCAAGTCCTTCTCATCCATAGTCTTGGTAAGCTCAGGGGCGAACCAGGTACCCCATTTACTCTCGAGGTCGATCAACACCAGGTCCCGTTTCTCCTCCGAGAACATGATGTTTTTAAGCGAGAGATCGCGATGGACAATACCCAAGGAATGGAGACATTTTAATGCCTCGATAAGCTGCAGGAGCCAGCGTTTGTAATCAACGAGAGAGATGTTTTTGCTGATGCCATACTGCCATGGGCGTAGCTTTTTGAAGACGAGTTGGCCGTCAGGTGAACGACCGAGGAGGTGAACAAGATGTGGGGAAATCTGAGTTCCGGGGCATGAGCCTCCCTGGCACTTGAGAAGATTATCAATCTCTCTCCTGTATTTGCATTGCTTGAGGAAATGCTTCGACTCGTCAATCTCAATAAGAGGCAGGTTTTCAATGTCGGCACTGGTGCAATCGAAATCCAGTGGGAAATCTTCTTCCTCTGGGGGGGCTGGAGTCTCCTTGACTTCGGTGATGATATCACCATCAATGTCCCAATGCTCGGAAAGACTAGGCAGATTGCTACGAAGTCGAAGGATTTCGCCGGACAAAGTGCCAGGGATATTTGATAGGCGAACATATCTCATACCGCTATGCAGGCTTTGATCTGCCATCCAGTAACTCCATTTTTCTACTCCATCCTCTTTCTTAGTCTCTTGGGCTAGGATTTCGCAGCCAGGGTAGAGATTCGAGGTTTCAAAACGTAATATCTTGTATTCAGAACGAAGTTGCCGAGACTGGTTGTCAAAGTCGGTGGCTGAGTAGGTCATAGTCGTAAGATATTATCGCTCGTGTAATAGTGTAATAAATAGAGAAAGAAGATTTGCGTCTTAGTTATCTTAAGCTAGGGACTAAATAAGTGGCTGCTATGCAGTAAAAAGAAGTATTAGTAAAGCGGTGTGCCACCACAGAATATAATAT
>JABEYC010000147.1:0-19831 GCA_013266195.1 Fusarium zealandicum | reverse complement strand
GACTTGTACTAGTGGATCTAGACATACCATCGAGAGCAAAGGGAAGGCTTCCCATGGGAGGACGAGCATGGTGAGGAGGAGGAGGAGGAGGAGGAGGAGGAGGAGGAGGGCCATGAGCCAACACCAGCGCTGGTGCCAGCAAAAGAGCGGCAGCCTTGCCAAGACCGCGCATTACGACGAGGTTGTCGATATTAACTTTTAAACTCTCACAATCCCTTGAACGCAACGTCCACTAGGGTTCCTGGTCCGTGTAGTTTAGTGGTGGTGGTAGTAATAAGCCGCAGGCGGCAAAGAGACCTCAACCTTTAGGCAGAGAGTACAAGCAATAAAGATTCAAGATGGGATGAGATGAGATGAGCTGGATTATCGCAAAGATTGATTGTCGAAATAATAATGGAAAGGAAGAGAGACGAGACAAATAAGGGCTGCCTGGCGATAAGGACTGTAAAAGTGCTGACGGGATGTGGGAGGTTTCTCCCGTAGCCTTGCGAGTCCACGACTTGACCTGCAGAACGAGCCGGGCGCTATACTCAATAGTCCGCTTAAGGGCCACGAGGCCGCGAGGCCGCGAGGCCACCAGCACAAATCGGGAAACCGAGGAAATGAAGCGTCGTCTTCATTCGCACCCTGAAACCGCTATTGCTGTGCCCTCACGCGCTCTGGGCTCTCTTGGCCTGCACATTCCACGCAATCCACGCAATCCACGCAATCCTCCCACTATTTAGTACTCGTCGCTAGCCAATCACTGCCCATGAGCTGACGAGTCCCTTCTATCGCCCTGCGGCGTCGCTGCGCCACTCCGGCAATCTTCTGCCTGTCATTTCTTGGCAAATAATCGTCTTGATTAATCGTCTTGATTTTCTAGTCCAGTATTATCGACAATAGCTTCATTCTCACTTCCAACAGACATCATCTCACATTCACTCACTCACCGTCGCTATATATCAGAGTATTCCATTTCTTTATACAAAGTGATATGCTGTATATACAATCATCACCATATGCCCTTGCCCATCCGCAGGCTCATGGTCCACGGACTTGATAGCAAACATGTCCCTTACTCAAGTTACTTGTCACTCAAGCAAGGAATTCCCCCAAGACCTGCACTCGCGTTCGCGCCACCTCCGAGTCCTCGCCCATGATTTGCATGATTTGAATCATGCGTGCTGCCGCCTTGTTAGCTAAGCTGACCCAGGTAAATGTCGTGATGTTTGCTTACTGATATCGGCCTTGGCCCTCACAAGCAACGGGTCCCTCGCCAATAGATCTCCACCTCCAGGTTCTCGCGACGCTTCTCGTAGTACATTGCCGATGCACAACGCCTCGAGAAACGCCCGGTGGTTAAACACCCACCACACCCGTGCTTCCGTCTCAAGTAACGTAAAAAGGAGAAAAAAGGCTGTAATGGCGTCATGCGCCGCCTCCAGAGTTCCACGGACATTTACTGGCACATCAGGGCTTTCCGAGGCATGAACCAACATCAGATTGTGAAAGTAGTTGCTCGTCAGAAACAGCGTCTGGCGCACCACCCGCTTATTTGTTTTCGCCAGTGCCGTGATGCTGTCAGGATCCCACGACCGGAAAACATCTGGAAACGACCGGTAGACAGCGCGGAAATCTGCAATCAGCTTCGACTTGTGTCTCGCTGTGGTGCAAATGGGCAGGTCCAAAGATCTAGGCGAGCATATCGTCTCCTGAACCAAGTTGGCCAGAGTCCAAGATCCCCGGATGTAGGCCGTATCGGTAGGATCACTATTGGCGATGGATGAACCGTCATCCAGCAGGTCGTCAACAGACACATCTGTGTGCGTCGCAGATGGAGGTAGTGAAAGCAAAACTGTTAGAAATGTATCCTGGAGCAGAACCGCTTGCCAGACTTTTCTCCGTTGCTGTTTTTCAAACAAGGTCGCATTTGGAGTCACTGCCAGGGTCAGCACATCAATTTCTAAGAACACAGCAGAAGGTAACAAACCAATATTTGGGTCCCGGTGCAAGCCCATGGCGTAAGCTTGCCGTATCAGAATACCTGCAAATGCCCATCCATCCGATGCGTGGTTGTCGTTGATGAGGAAATACGTGACCAAGACCATGGACTGGATGGAGCGTAACGTAGCGGTGCTGAGATATGATGCAATTCGCAAAGCTTGGTTGCTTGCCGAGGCATAGAATTCTGCCGTTTGCTTTCGTTCCCGGGGAGATGTGGTCGATGTCACAAATTGCGTGCCCAGGGCAAGCATGACGAAGATCAAGGCAATGAAAGATGGGTCCGTATCGTTCTTCTCTTGCGGGCCCATCTGCCAAAAGTGCTCATAGTCGGCGTAAAATGTCTGACGATGGATCATGGGATACACGGGGTCGACGCACTCAAAGTAGCGACTGAGTAGGATATCGGCCTGAACCTTGTCAGGAAGGACCGAGATGACTTCAGGCAACCCCCCTTCGCAGGTCCAGTAGTTGGCAAACGGGTGCTCGGATCCAATGCCAAAGACATTGCTTGCAGTGGGCAATGAATACGGTATGTTAGACAGCAGGCCGATAGAGAGGGCAACAGCACCCCGAGAAGTAGCTCCTGGATCGTTGGACATGCCCCGGTCGGCAATGTTGGGGATTGGGGACTTTCCACTAGAACCAGACTTCTTCTTGGGAGGTTTCGTCATTCGGCGGCCATTGGCTGCAGAGCGTGTTGTCTCTCTGTTGCATCATTAGTTTGGCCATGTACAAAGTGAAACGGTTCATACTCAAGAAGGTTTGCAACGTGGGCATATCTACATTCGGTTTGTCGTTTTATACCTGATAAGAGTCAGTACATGACGAGAGAATGAGATAAACTACTGGGGAACTTACAGGCCAGGCAATGTGGTCGACCCCTATCACACTACGAGTCGACATGTCAGTAATTCGTCGTAAACCAACGGACGGAAGCCCAATAACAGCCATATTGCAGGATGCAGGCTGATGAGAACTCGGTCTAAGCCATACTGTCTGATAACCGCGGCTGGGACTCAGACCTGAAGATCGGGGTAAAGTGGGCTCATATCATAATAAATGGAGTGAGTGGTAGGGATGAGGTGAGATGAGAAATCAAGATGAGATGAGAATATGCATATCATATGGAACAGTCCCACCTTGGTCTTGCGCTCGACGCACTCATGACATGACAGAGTGGGTTTGTTGCGCTTCTGCTTCTTCTTTGGAGGCTCATCCCCATCAACAGGCGTGGACTCATCTTGGTCGTCGGCATCTAGGTAATCGCCAGTAGGATGCCTCGAGGTTGCTGATGCAGATGCTGACGGTAACCGGTGAGAGACTGACGCCGGGGACGTAGATGCCGAGGCGGGCGTCAGGGCAGAGGGCGGATGGGTGCCCGGTAGAGGAAGGGTTTGGGGAGGACCTGCAGGACCAGGACTGTAGGGAGAATGGTGCATCGGACGATGAGATGGCGATGGGTTTGAGAGCGGGTGCTGATGGTGATGCGCGTGATGCGGATGTGCTCTCTGAGACAGGTCCATCGGTTGTGCTGCTCACCGAGACACTGGCCAGTGAGTGAGCAGCTTTTGAGTGATAAAATACCGAGGGTACTGGAGCGGGATAATTAGGACCCAGAAGGTTGAAGCCGAAACTGTCGAAACCGGGGCCCAAGAGCTGGCACTTGCGGGTGCTTCAAGGGCTCTAAAAGAGGTTCTTTTTGGGGTTCTGGAGCTCTGGGTAGCTCTGGGGTTTGCGCGTTTGGCTCAAGGTCGCCGGGAATAAAGACGCTGATGCGAGTGCTTAAACTGATTTTGACGCGGGTAGAGTTTGTGTCGTCGGGGGATTCAGCTGTGTAGGCGCTGGAAATAACGGCCGGAGATGGGCGGCAGTGGCAGCTGGGGTAAGGCAACAGCAAGCGTCGGGGAGTTCCAGGTTTGCTAGGGCGACTCTCAGGGCACAAGGAGCTCGGCAGCGGCAGCGGCAGCGGCAGTGGCAGCAAGTATACGGACAGCAGAGGCAGGGCAGGGCGCAAAGCAACCTCTCAACGCGCAGGAAAATGGATGGGAATAAGAAGGACAAAACATGAAAGAGGGAATCCCGGAAAAGAAAAGGGAATTGCAGAGTTGGGAAGACAAGAGGGAAAGATTGGATTCGTAAAACGAGACCGGGGGCAAAAAAGGCGGGGGCGGAGCAAGCGGTAACGTGGGAATGCGAAGGAGGAGAGAGCAGCAGCGAGCGGTAAGTATGTACCTTCCCACGCTTCCTCACCCTACCTTGGCTCTAAAAGGCAGTTACGAGCGTTACTAGGTAGGTAGGTGCGCGCGCGCGGTTCCGTGTGTTCCCATCGCGTCTACTAATCTTGGCATACTAGACAAGGTACCAGGTAGTCAGGTCAGTTGCTACCTTGATTCTATTATTTCTGGTACTACCCTTGGATGATGCCATGCATCGTGTCAGTGACTGTCTCTGGTTTCTTTGAGGCCACTGTTGCCGTGGTCCCAGAACTAGCTTTGGACTATTTGACAGACAGATTTGACAGGTGTAAATGAGATGCAGCCTAGAACAACGTGCGCAGTGACTGCTGGAGCCCCCGTCATGGTGCTTTGGCTGCTCTCACAGGGCAGTTTACGAGCGTCGTCCGCGCTTGGTTGAGAACGGAACTTTGAGGTGCCGTAGCCATGGGCGCTGGGCGCTGACATAACTGCAAGATTCACCGCAGCCACTTGGCGATCAGGCACTGCGACTGAGTGTGCTGTAACTACCTAGGTACTTACCGTACCGTCTCATTGACTGCGCAACAGACATGACCAGTACATATGTAGATGTGTGTGGACATTACAACAATACAAGTGGTATTGTCAGCCAATCTCTTACCCCGGCGCAACTCCTCCAGCACCTCAAACGAGGAGGCCACGAGGCTTCTCACTTTCAGCCTCCTTTTCCCTTGCCCGGCCGGGAGGTACATAATTGTTGGCTTGCAACGTAGTACTAGGGCTAAACGGTGCACGGTTCAACTTGCTAGGTACCTTGAAAACAAGTGCCGGATCCTGGCGAACCGAGTCCATGTCATCATTGGATTGCTACTACGTAGGACGTAGTAGGCCCGAGGCGGGGATAGAAGCGAATGTTGAATGGCTGGCCTAGGCCCCGGGGCTATTCTACCAGGTGCAGAGCTATCGCCAGAGCAAAGTGTTGCCATTATCTCCACCGGGCTGGCGCCTCGTGTAAAGACCAGGCCAACGAGTGGCAGGCAATTCAAAACTGTTCCCCTGGTGAGACTGGCTTTGGAGGCTCGAGATGCTGATCAGACAATGCGAGCAAGATAAATGGAAGAGATACGAGCAAGCCAGAGACTCACTCGCCAAATGTCACTGACTTGTGGATGCTCATTTCCTGTGCTCCCTCGTCCTCAGCAAGACCCTTTCTCCCTCGGCCGGCCCGGCACTTGGAGAAGCATACATAGTGTGCACCAACAAGGAGGGATCCCTGGCCCATCAGGGGCCGTCTATTGGATCGCATCCAACAGATCGACGCAGAATGGGAACCACCAAACACCCGGCACCCTGGTAGAGTCGGGCGCCAGCGACATCGGTTGACAGCCCGTCTTACCGTCCAAAGCCAAGTCTTCTTATCAACCACCTTGAGGCATTCCGCAGCCCCAAAACGAAGCCTGGTGATCTCCGTGCCTGAGACATGCTTCTCCATCTTTTTCCGGCCGCTAGTAGATGAAGAGTGGTCTGGCGCATCTGCGCATCAACTGGCAAAACTCAATATGAACTGTTCCTGGGGCATGTGAAGATTCTCGGCTCTCGAACCAGCCAGCGGCTAGTTGCCCTCTAATTCCCTGGTCCAACAACTCTACAGTATCGTGACGTTGTGTTTCGACAATGCAGCGGCAGAAAGCTTCGAGAAGAAATGGAAAGGGACGGAAATAAGCTTCACCGGCCGGAAGTAATGGTTGCTTATTTAGGACTGGCGCCTTTCTTCCCGACACGGTCATTCGGTGACATACTACTACCAAGTACGTAGCACAATCGCGAGGGCAAAAGACGACTCAGAGGCTTCGACTCAAGTGGGCAACGGTATCTCCGCGCGGCATTTGATGGACGATCCCCAGCATCCCGACAGCCTAGCTGGCCGCTACATACCGCTCGGCTCCAGCTAGGCCCTGTTCAGGCCATGATCCCCGGACGGTCTGGACCTTCAGGGCAGAACTTGGTCGACCAATCTCAAGCAAAGCCCGTGACGTAGCCTTGGAAATGAGGGAGCAGCCCTGGGTAAGGGCTCCTGGCCAGGTTTACTGACAAGGCCCAGCAATTGCTGCGGGCGTTGGACTCTTGGCGTTGATTCATTAATCCAATGCATACTACGTACTCCGTACAGGCCACGGCGTCATTCGCGCCTCAGTACGTACCTGGTCGACGATCCGCCTGTCATGCCATTGTCTGTGCCAGGTGTGTTTGACGTCTGGACCTTCCCTTTTACCTGGCGGCCTCATGGCAGCGTCGTATGGGCTCACAGGCTATCCGCCATCATGATACTGTACATAGTTTACACTATCAATGAGGTAGCAATATGGGAGACTACTACGTAGTATCTAGTGCATATATTGGCTTTTCAATGTCCGTCTCCTGACAGGAGTCATGTCGTTACGTGAATAGTGCCAGTTGTGCCTGTGCATGACTAATGTCTGAGGATGAAGTCCACCTACAGCACCACATTATCTCGAACCCGAGCCTGAGAGACGGGAGACAGTGAGAGGTTTGAGAAACAGCACCTTAATAAATAGATGATGGCGAGATCTATGTTGGCAACTTCCTCTTTTCCAGCTCATTTCATATAACATCATGACTCATAGATTAATGTCCTGCTCATCGACCTATGATGCTCAGCATCGAAGTGGGGTCTCACCACTTCACCCCGTAGTTGATTCACTCACAGCCTCTCAACTATCACGACAATCTGTAAAGTTCTCACGATAACTCACATCCCTCATCGCCCATGAGACCAATCGCCCGCTCTGCTCAGCGTACAACTCAGCTACTCGGCCATTTCCAGCACACAATGTCTGGTGCATCTGCTACTCCAGCCGCGCCGTGGCGTGCAACCTTTGTGTCGCACATCGATGAGATGGACTCGCCTACTTTCATGCTCAGTACTCTTCATCACCAAGACTCCTCGGCCTCGTCCAATGGGGGTGTCACTCCTCGCTCACGCACCGTCGTCTACCGGGGCTTGTGGGCAGAGCTCCCGGTCAACCCCAAGAACCAGGCTCCGCTAAACCCGCCGCTCTACGAGAGCGACCTCGTAACCATCACAACCGACGCCCGCATGGAAAAGATCCCCGAGCTATCCCCCGACGGTTCGTGTTCCGCGCAATCCGGCGGCGGCGGACCCGTTGAGGCCGTCTTCTGGGCCGTTCCGTCCAAGACCCAGTGGCGCCTCCGAGGCCGCGCCTATCTCTTGGGGCAGGACATCGACGACCCTTCAGCGGCCCCGGTCAAGCAAGCCGTATTGAAGCACATGCGTCGAAAGAACAACGACGACACTTCCAGCTCGTGGAACTGGGGCAAGGAACTCACAGCGCATTTTGGTAATCTGAGTCCCGGGATGAGGGGATCATTCCGCAACCCTCCACCCGGTACGCCGCGGGACGAGAAGCCAGGCCCAGGACTCGGATTGGGGCAGAAGGTGGAGGGTCTGGATGATGAGATTGCGAGGAACAACTTCCGCGTGGTTGTTATCGTGCCAGAGGAGGTAGACCGAGTGGACTTGTCGGACCCAGAGGACGGCAAGAGGTGGAACTATCGCCTGACGGGAGACTCGTGGAAGGAGACTGAGCTCTGGCCTTGAAACCGAATTGACCTGGCGAATCTGGACCAGTTCAAGATCATGTGTTTCACTCCAAGGCATTGTGAGGATGGGGTGGTTCCGTTGACGACTTCGTTGTAAGTCGTGCTTGAGACTGTCTCATACGAGATTGGAGCATATCATTGTTCGCATAGACTGCTACTCCTAATAGCGTTGCCTCGGGGTTAGTTTTAGATAATACTGACCCAGTGCGCAGTATTTACAAATACTCATGACAGCAATTAATAAGTACACGAGGTCCGTTCGAAATCGGCACCATTCCTTTAAACAGTAGTTCAATCGCCAAGTACATGTGCAGGTGATTAGAGCATAGACTCTCGATGCATAAACGCACATCTTTTACTTTGAATCATAAATTTTAGCTTTTGTAATAGTTATAGCCAGTCTCAGACGTGTCGTGTTGTATTTTTGCTCCCGGAGATGCCAACACCAAGTTCCTCGCCACAACGCCCTGATGTGGCTTCAAGGTTCTGCTCGGTGCAGCTCTTTCCTTCTTCCGAGACACCGGGTGCTGGAATGTGATTTCTGCGGAAGACTCATAGTTGCCCCTTATTTTGGAGTTGAAACCAGCGATAGGCTCCTTGAGGTTATGGCCGAGTTGTGTCAGTATACGTACGCCAAGGGGGTCTACAAGCCAAAGGCAGACGCCCAATTGGTGTGTATTCGAACTCTGCGAATCGAGTCTAGCTCTTTCCTCGGATAATACACGGTTTCCCGATACATATTACTGAGCTTTGCTTCTTTCTGTTATAGGTGATCGGTCGATGATAACCCCGGGTCCTTACGTCAACCTGACCCTGTGGTCGCTGCGTGTGTTATCAAGTTCGGCAGTTGTTTCCCGGGCAATGGCGAATAGCTTCTCTCTGTAATCTTGAAGCTGTACCAAGTTTAAATCATGCGGTATGGGTGGTTATAGTATCCAGAATTGGTTCCCAGTTGAGCTTCAGCAACAGACTCACGGCGCATTTGAGACGCGTTCACCGTTCGATTTGCAGGCATGGTGGAAGAACCACTATCTTCCGTTAAGCTTATCAACTTTGGAATCTTCCAGTCTGTTCGCATAGTCAAGTCGGCGTTACAATCCATGGTTCTGGACGTTCTGGGAACTGTCAACGATCTGTCGAATGATGGCAACGTCCTGTCCGGGAAGAAACAGATGTAGGCTTGTTCTGTTTAGAAGACCTATCGCAGCGAACTATCCCTCTCTTATACAGAACACGATATCGGATCGGCTTTCATGACAGCAAACGTGTTGCTGAAGCCACCAGCCCAGGCCTCCGGGTCAAGGTAGCCAGGACGCCAACGGTTTTGGATATGAATGAAGCACTTGCGAGGGATATGACTATTCACGCATGATCGATTCTTTAGAATGGCAGTGGAGTGATGTTTTCCAGATCAGAGAGGGATGCTTGTTATTCTGAAACCTGTTTGATTCTCTTTTTAGCGGTGCTATGTGTTGATATGGACCTCTTTCCACTAATCCCCAGGCTCTTGTACTTTTTTCTCATTTCATTTTGCGACTGAAAGGTTTCAACTTGGTCGAGCCACAGTTTCCTACGATCTGGTTAGGCTGATGGACTGGTATCGCTTTGAGTCGTTCTCGGATGCTTAGTGTTAAACTCCACGTGTGACACTCAAGGCCGAATGGACCCAAATGTGAGGAATAAGGGTAAATAATACCAAAGTCACGAAAGCGTACTCTCTGAACATATGGCAACCAGAACTCGGTCGCTAGAAGTCAAGGTCGAGACTAACACCGTCCGTCGAATGGACCTAACTTGCACTACTTTGCTCGGATAACGGGATGACTAGAACTACGAAATCACGAATGCAGAGCATACTTGCCCAGCTTCCAAGACATCAAAGCCGTCTAGAATGCATCTTTACTAGCAGATCCCCAACTCTTATATAAGCCACCTTCCAAAGAGACTATATATACAACGTTGATGTCAGCATCGAGAGCCCGTTTTGTTCGTTGCTACCCTATTCCTGGGAGTGCTTCAACTCCCACTGAATCTTCCGCATACTCAGTCCTTGATTTGTTTAGCTGGTTCATAGCCCTGGGACTAAAGTAGCTAAATAGTGAGCATCATGAAACTCACACAATGCTAATCAATCCTGGCTACAATCCCGTTCAGTAGAATTGAAGGAATGACTCTATTGCATATTCTAGCAAGTTACTATACTCAATTGCCTCTAGTTACCTTCCTTGCCGTGCTAGTATTGTTACTAATTGGCTTCCTGCGAGGCTCACCAGCGATCCCATGCATGCAATGCCAAGTGCAAGTGATCGTCCTCACTTGGCAACCGAGGCGAGGCCGGTTGCGTTATCAAGCCTTGATAACTCCACCGGCGAAGCTGTCACGAGGCCCACAGCTAGGATTGATCTGCGATCTGATCAATCCAATTCGTGAAGCTGCATTATAGCCCTGTGTCAAAGGCGCATGGACGGCGAGGCTACTTGGATGGCCGCGGGCAGAGGGAACGGACGATGATTACAAGTGCGATGCTCACAAGTGCACCTTGTATTAGAGCGGAACATCATGTTTTTGCTCTGCATCCCAATCTGCGGTGCATACGATGCGGTGAGGGAGACACGGCCGTACATGCTACATATGTAGGCTCTGCATTAACGCAACGGGCCAAGATGCAGCGAGGTTGGGTTCCGCACGGCAGTATAAGCGGGACATGTAGGACTAGTTGCAGCTGACATTTGCCGAGCGATGTTTCCGCGACCGACATGTACGCAAGACTAATAAGCCCGACGGTCTGAGATTAGGAAGAGGATGTGGCCGGGGAGCGGGAGACTTGTTTGTGAAGCTATTCTAGGTAGTTAGGTTATCAGAGTGAGACAATCCACCAGGCTCCTCAAACCATAGCGCCCGATTTTGCTTGTCCTGGGGGATCAACGAGACGAACAGCGCATGCATCGTGGTGATTACCCGGACGTCCACTAGCTGTCGGTTTCAGTTCAGTGACCGGGATCCCTACAGTCCATATCATGTCTTCACATCTACATACATTATCCATTCACCAAGATGGGATTCGCCGGTGCGGACATGCTGTCAGCATGCAAACTGCCGGCATCAAAACCGCGTGACTCTTTGGCATCCATATGTTACGATATGTATCAAGCACCAACAGTCAGAGCAGCATTCGACGCTTTCGCCGAACCTCTCTGACCATGATTCCGCTTGCGTGGAGGTGCATACTATACCAGGACCCCTGACCCCTCCACTGCTTCCCCCCTTCTCTGTAGCATCGCGGGAGAGGCTGGGACGGAGGGGTTTGTCTGTCCCTCCGATACACACAAGCGGCGTGATAGCTCACAAAGGCCAAGAGTCGTTGTTATTCTGTTGCTGTTCGACGTGTTCTTCCAACCACCTGACCCGCTGTCGGCCTCGGACGTCCGGTCCGCCGATCGCCCGGCGCTTTTTCAGCGAGTAGATCCGCTCCCGCACGGTCAACACCACACCCTCTCACCTCCCTGCGGCCGACTGTCTTCACTGCAACCTCAGCACATGCACTGGAGCCGGGCATGGCTGAGCTACAGGGCGTCTCCCCCGGACTTTGTCTTCTGTGCGTCTTCTTTCTTCGATGCTGCCTGGAGGGCGTGAGCGCAGGGAGCGCTTAGGCATGTATGTATGTCGACTGGGGGCATGGAGACGAAAGCTTGAGCCGGCGGGCGACGACACGTGCCCAACGTCAGCGTATCTAGGATCAGAGTCTTCATGGAGGAGGGCTTTTGTACGAGGGCTTTTGTACGCCAAGACCGACACGGAACGGACGAGCGAGCGATCCTCGACCGTTCTCGACGGGCCATCGGGTTGGTGGCAAAGGCTCGGGCCCGAGTTTCAGGGCTGGATGTTGGCCGGAGGTGTTGATACATGTCTGTTCACCAAGCAGATACCTCTCAAGCCTCTCTCTGCTTCAGCCAACAACTTGTTGTTGGTGACAAGAGCCATGTGTCTGTGTCCCTGTCCAACCAGTGAGTCTCTCAACTGCTCAACTGAAATTTGATCCATCCACCAACACAACAACGAGGGTTTCGCCCCTTGAAGCAGCACACAATATCCCTCCAGTTCGAGCTTCAACACGCCACACCCATCGTCGGGTAAGCAACAGTCCGATCCGGGGTGGAACGGCCTTTGCCTAGAGCGGACTAGAAGGCCGCCCAGGGCTAGGGGTGTCATCTCATCCGCCTGTCCTCAGACCGAAAGTTCGGCGAACTTCCTGTCAAAGCAAGGGGGCCAGGCAGTTCGAATCGGGCAACCGCCGCCCTGCATTTATGGTTTGGAGGGAGGTCAGCCATGGATGGATGATGCTAATTACAGCACTAAGGACATGGGTATCTATACCATTCAACTATCAAGCTCGGCGTTAATATTCACCTAGCCGTCCTTTTGCGCCTATGTGCGTTGTATTGGGTTTCACATATCCGACACCTAGTATCCCTTCCCTTCAAGACTTAGCTGGAACTAACCCTGGAAGTTGAATCTCTGCGCAGGGTCACCCTCTTGATGCAGCTGGATTGCCCGCAAACTCTGCACGATGACGCTCGCTGTCAAGCTCGTATCGCATACTACATAGAAGGTTGCTTTTGTCCATCTCCGGGTATCTCGGCCTTGATGACCTTCGCGCCCTGAAAGCAGCCCTCTTTCGACGGTGCATGTAGAACCAAGCTATCGCCCACCCCTGCTCCGACTGCTCCCTCAAGCGGTGCATTCGATAAGAAACTCGACACTGAAAACTTTGTTAGAAGTGGTGACTCTGTTGCCATTGAGGCTGTTCGTTCGTTGTTGGCCGAGGCTTTGGCGAGTCAGCCGTGTAAGTGGAGGGACCAAAGAGTTCCGATACTCTAGCGATATCCCATTGTGCCTCAACGTCGATACAAGAAACGACACAATATGCATCGACAACTTACTCGTGGAACAGATCGAGCTCGGCAAGTTACAGACTTCTGTGCCCCGAGTTAAGGCGGTCATCTCTATGGATTGATTCCACGAGGGCACATCCGCGCTTTGCTCGAGCCGGGGCCTGGGCCTGGGCCACTGCCTTGAGCCACCGGAACGCAGGCAAAGTCAAGACCACTCTGTGGAACTCGGGTCGTATATGATCATGTTCGTGAATGATACCGAGTCTGGCCTATCAGCCAGGCTGGACATGATGGTCTTGGCTCCACCCACGAAGATCAATACTCCAGCCGAACAAATTGACGGAACACATGTCGCCGTCCCAGACAAAGTCGCGTAGCCGAGCGCTTCTCGAGGTCATGTTAAACTTCAATAAGCCTCACAGCGGAGTGCTTGACCTGTGCTCAAAACGATCGTCCGTCTTCGTATCATCATAGCCATCCACAGTATCCAACTCCGTTACGCGTCCTCTTACCCTCGGTAGAGAAAGTCGATAACATCATCGTCTTTGGGATCGTCAATCTCCTCCACCGAATGCATCTGGTGAAATCGCCCACAAGTGTCGTTCATCAGACGCTGAGTAGTTGTCCCAAGACCCCTGCCCTGTCCAGGAGGAAGTAGATATTGTAGATCTCTGTCGACCCACAGGGCCGGCCGGTTATTTCAACCACGGCGACTGTACTTTGTCTATCTTATGAAAGCCGACCGAGGTATTGGTCCAGGAGACATTGACTGGCAACGAGAGATAAGGCTGACCTGGGGATAATTAGAACTAGTCGAGTCTATCAAGTTCGGTACCGGGCGTTGATTGCATATCGTCTTCTGGGGAGACTTCTCTGCCCACAATGTATACGGAATCATCGAGGACAACAACCTTGCGCGTGAGTTAGCCAAAGAGTTCTTGGTTAGGCGTCTAACTTACCAGAGAGGAGTGCTCGGCGGACAAACTCGTCAGCATATGGTGCCTGCTCTTACCTCGCCAGCCGATGATCGCGAGGTATCAGACTCGAAAAACCACAACATGATAATGCCAGGCATTGCAGGATGAAGAGGGCTAGCCGCTAGTATGTGTGCCACGGCAAGATGTCTTCATCTCACCCACATTCTAGAGCCTGAGCTCAAAGCGCCATCTCGATATAGCTTCAGAGACACTGGAGAACACCGAGCGGTTAAGCCACTGAATGTGCTTGGCTCTTGTATCGATTGGAGGTCAATTGACTCTGGAACAGGAGATCAACTGCAGAGGGCAGAGATTCTTCAACCCCCAAGTGACTCCAGGTGCCATAAACAATCAGGAAGTTGGTTCGCCGCAACGTGGTCAGGCAACCTTGACCAGAAATAGAACATGCAACTAGGTAGTAAAACATCAAAAGTGTCAGGACACAGCTAAACGAGCTACCTATAACCATGTTCAGACACACAGAGTCGTGCTGCAACACGTCTCGAGCGAGAGATCAAAAGTCAGATCGCAATTTCTCCACGATTACCTGAATTACTCGGTTGAGATAACACCCTGCGAACCAAGCTCCAGCCTTTGACAACCGAATCAACTTCTCCACACGGAGACGTGGGTGTGGGCCTCTGCTGCACGTTGGTCCGCATCTAGTGTGATATATATGATACTTCACTTATTAATATCCTCCGCAGCTCGCTACAATCGCTACAATAGGTTAAACAACCGATGTAATCGACAATAAAAGCAAAAAAAAAAAAGAGACATTCGTGCTCCTTGTTGGTCCTGGGGAAGGTTGTCCAGTGAGGGGATGCAAGGGGACTTGGCTGCCAAGTCCTTGACAGTTGTTGGATGACTTGGAGCTGAACGGTTTATTTACGACTGACTCGCACAAGGACTACAGACTGGGGTTATCACCAACGGTATTTATCAAAGGCATCGGTTGCAGCTTGGCCCCAAGATACCAGGTCCTTGACTAACACGTGCAAACATGAAGTCTCGTAAAAGTACCCGAGACAAACCGAAAGACGTAGCAGACCTTGTCACATTTCTCGGCATTAGTTGAGTGCTCAGCCGGAACCAACAGCTAACAGCTAACAACTAACAGCTAACAACTAACAGCTAACAACTAACAGCTAACAACTAACAACCAACAGCCAACAGCCAACAGCCAACAACTCCAACTAATAATACGGCCGGGGTCACTCGGACTAAGCGGAGAGGTGACGCTTGTCTGTCCAGTCGGAATCCATGGCAGACGAACCTTCTTGTCACCACCCAACATGGGCTAATCAGCTGTTGCTGTTATTTATGGTCGAATCCGAGATTGCCTCGGGTTCTCGTTTACAGAGCAGGTGTTGTAAGTCGAGGTATTACTGCTATGATTATGCGAGTCTCTATTGCAAGATCTCATACGCGGCATTGGATCGGCCGTGTCTGAGATGAGCTGGGACGCATGTCTCTGGTCACCGTCTGCACGTCTGGCTTGACTGATGTCGCTACAACTGTTTGTCTCAGTCGCTGCTCGGCCTCGATATCAGGTCGACTTTTCACACATGCCATGTACTGACTGACTGTACCTAGCTCTCTGGGAATAGAGGACGGGATTTACCCCGTCCATCGTATAGCGGAGCGAGCTGACGAGGATCGACCAAGCAAGACAACGCGACGGGCGCTACTCGCTGGTCCACCTTGTGGACTAACGTTAAACCCTGTTAGAGTACGTTTAGGTTGCATAGGGCTCGATGAGAGAGATGCGCGTCCGTTATTAGAGAGACAGCTGGAATGGCCGTCTGCCGAGTAATGAGTCTCCTCTCCATCTCCAGTTCGGTCTGGGCTTTTGTGGCTGCGCGTTGACGGATTTGGTCCTGCGATCCAGCGCAACCTCGGATCCATCCACGCAATGTCTACACCGCCAAGGGAACTGGACAGTGAGATGCCCGTCTCGTTCTGCTCATGTTCTCCTGTTCTCCTGCGTGCGAGGCCCAGACCGGCATTGTCAGGTATCCTTGCGCAGCAGCCACCAACAGCGCCGAGATATGCCCCAGCAACAAGAGGGCTCTCATCAGAGACTCTCGCCTGAGAAACTGGGACGGGAGTCGACACATTAATAACCCATGCAGACACGGCACTTCGCAGCCATGGGCATGCCATACTACGTACAGCGGTCCCTGTCGGAGGAAAGAATGCAGCAGGCCCCCGGTTGCAAGGAGATTCGACGAGCATCTCCGCCGCCGGGTGGATGCTTGTACGCAACAGGTCAGGTGATGACCTGTCGACGCCTGCAATCCGCCGAAACGACAGGGAGCGGACTGGCCATGGCCGTGTCGAGGATGGAGAAAACGACGGCGGCGAGAGCGCCGCACCATGCGAGTTCCTTTTAGCCCACCAAGTGCCGAGCATGACACACCGTCTAAAGTATGGAGACGGGGAGGCTCATGCAGCAGGCGGGGAAAGCACGAGTTAAAAGAAGGGAAGGGAAAAGAGCTCAAGAGGGCGTTGCATTAATATCGTTTACTCCATTCTCCTTGGCGTCCGGGCGCAGATGTGAGTCGTCGGCCGTACCTACGGCCGACGGACCACGGCGCGCTTACTGATCAGCCGGCCCCGAGTCGGAGGGACGAGAACGGTGAACGGGGCAAGTCAGGCGCAATGCGAACAAGATGGCGTCTTCGTTTTCTAAAGGTCCTACCTTGGACTCAAGACGGCCCGCGGAAGATAAAGGGGACTGCCCGTCATGTCCTTGCCGGTTTAGTCCTGCAAGCCGCCTTCGGTAGGGCTATTTGTAGGAAGCTTGTCAACAGTCGATCGCTGTGGCATTCCGGGGAACCCCAAGGACGGACGAGATGGTCTGGGTCTAGTTTGTGACCGACGATACGACGTCGTCGCTCTCTCTCTTCGCTTGAGCCGTTGGACGCCAGGGTAAAGACCCAGCCTCCTCTCACGTCTCCCGCGATGGACGGTTTCTGCATAGCTAACACGCTCGTTCGTTGGCTGCATGCCATCTAGAAAGCGACCAGGGCCTCGGAGATGTTGGTCAGTAGATGCTGATTAGGTCTCTCGACTCCGGGGGCCAACAGCACCAAGACCTTTTGCCTTGCATTCCGCCAAGGTTCGATCAAACAGCGCCGCGAGACGTACGTAGCAATCACTTTTGGAAACGCGTTTGCTCCCTCGGTTGGCGTTTGGGGCAATTGCAGAGTGCAGGTGGACTCTGGTGGGTTCAACTCAAGGGCGTCTGTGGATGAAACAAGTCCAGACGCATACCGTGTTGAGGATCGCCCAAGTACAGTGTCACCCTAGTGGTGGGCGCGATTGGAGGATTATCATGACATTGCATGCGGATTCCATGCCCAAGAGACGAGCAGCCAGAACACACAAGGGCCAGAATAGGCGAAAGAAGCGGTGTTTTTACCTTGTTCTCTTTTGCCCGTGTCTGTCTCTTTTGGACAAGGCTGAGCATCCAATGCCTTGTGAGACTGCCGTATGTGGGAATTGCAGCGAACGGGAGGCCACGAGCTTACCTTGAGCTCTGGGCGTACAGATGACGACCCTGCCGTGGGAGGTCGCAGATGGGGACTCTGCTTCCATTCTCTGTACCTTCCTACCTAGGTAGGTAGTTTCAGCGGAATATTGTGCCAACGTGGGACAAGGGCATCCTACAGGCTACTACAGAAGCCAAGTTCCAGATTTCTCCGTTATCTCTCTGCGAATGTGGAACTATGTAGCCATATTTTATGATGTGATGACGGGGCTGCAGCGGTCAAGCTAACGTCAGTTGAGTGCTTCTCAAGGGTCCACGCCATGGCGATCCCATTCTTGTTAATAGGCGGTTGATGGTATCGCATTTCGATATGCCTCGCCTGTCCGGCACCTCGGTTTCGCACTGGCCACTACCAGCGCCGATCCCCGACATGGAGCAGGACCGGGATAAATAGACTGAGGCTAACAGATGCAACATCGACATCAGTCTCTTGGATTCTGACGTGTGAAGATGTCTGTCTGGGGAACCTCGCTGAGCGTCAGGTGCCCAGCTACCCTGTGCGACACCCACCGTCAAGAAGCAATCTATGCCATGCCAAGGCCAGGGCAAAGTCAGATCAGGCTTGGGCTCGTCCGGTAAACAAAGTCCAGTGGTATGAGGCAAGATGCCAAGCCATCGGCCAAAGGGTTCTTGAGCAACATGACCGAAAAGGAACGTCTCGCTCGCGGGCTGCACCGCATTTAGCCATTCGGGGAATTGATCAAACGTGGTAAGCCTCTAGCTCATCCGTTTGGCGGGATCGGAAGTCACTACTAGTAGATCTGGAATCTCTAATGTTTCGACCAAGGAAAACTCCAGAGGAAGGGATGAGATACAGGTGAAACTCGTCTTGGTTGTTTCGGACATGGCCGCAATCCATTGCGGTTGACTCTCGGGCCCTGGAGGCCTTTCTGGCCGGCATGCAACACGCACGGCATTGCGACAGAGTTTCAACTACCTATTCCAATACCCTATCGTCGCTTACTCTTCTCAGCTGTGCCGAGAAGTGGTCACGTCTAGCGGATATGCTCATGTCTGACGAGCGCAATATCCTCCCTGTTTGGGCTTCGAGGGCGACGTCCAACACCAGGCGCCCGTCGTGAACTCTTTCTCTCTTCTCTTCTCTTCTCTCTCCAAGAAAAAAACCCGGCGGTCCGGCACGAGGGAATGTCTTGCGGATATCGTGACAGGTCAGGAGAGAGCCATGAGCAGCGGCGGCAGCGGCCCGGAGTTGGACAGGGCGATTGGCGGCTTGTGGTTGTGTGTCGAGCTCTCCGTTGAATTGTCCTACGGTTCTACGAGGGCTCGGGGATCCGTCCATGTGAACTGTGAATAGCGTCTTCCACTCGAACAAACGAGCATGGCAAGCATGGATATTCAAGCCCGGCGGACAATCCGTCCATGCTACGTCCCTGGCCTCTTGTTGGTTTGTGCACAGCAGATCCTGGTTTGGCATGGCCAGAGAGGGCATCGTGGGCCGTCTGCCATCCCTTTCTGCCGTGGCAGCAGCTCCACATTGCCCGGTGGCCAGTATACACGCCCTGGATGGAATACAGCATAGTATCATCGACAGAGGACTGACCTGTCCAAAGAGACGAATGACAGCAATAATTAGCCTCTAGGCAAAACAAAAGACGGTAGGTTGTTTCCACTCGAGCCCACTGACTGGGCCGCGGCAGGGCTTTCTCCAAGGGTCGTGGGGTCTCTTCCACAATCGCCTGCCGCGTGTAGCCAGAGGACGTGCGTTGCTGCGTTTCGTGGGCGTCTCTCGCGAGTGTAGATGGACTAACAGCGAAGCGAGTTGGGCTGTTGCAAGTATTCCAGGTTAATTATTGTCTTGTGGTCTAATTAACTACGTAGTGAACAAGGGAGGGACGGGTCAGAATGGGCCGCCGGGCTGTCAAGTTCCATGCCAGGGACATCCCATTCTTGTCTCATCATCGTCTATCCTCCATCCAAAAGTGTCCATGGCAATGTCTCTAGACTAGTTGTCGTGTGCTTGCAGGCGCCATCCACTCGCTGGCGCATCCCACGCATCGACCCCCCCGTGGCATATCTCATCGCATCGTCGTGCATCCGCATCACATACATAGCGTGGACCCTGGCTGTTACCTCTCGTCTCCTCATTTCTGCTTCTACTTGGTCATGGCCTCTTTTTCGCCCACTGCCCCAATTCGGATCGTCTGGTGTCTGGTGTCTGGTGTCTGGCGTCTCCATGGAGGGGCTCCTCGTGGCAGCGCCGTAGCCGAGAGCGTGAGCTCGAGATTGAAGCCATCTCCAGCGCCTGTCCATGCAGCTCGCCAACTTGTGTAGCAGAAAGTCATTTACCTGCCCTGTCTTGGCTCATGATTACTTGCATGTCCATGCCATGATTACATCGCACATGCCCGGCTCTGCCCTGCAAATGCCACGTCCCCGCGGCCGCCCTGTCGCTGCTTATCCATGCTTGCCCGTCCCATCATCACCACAACAGCTCTCACTCGCCCGCTGTTAGCACTGCTCTGCTTCTGCCTCTGCCTCTGCATCTGCTGCTGTCAAGGGTACATTGTGTGCGTTCCCCCTTGTGTCTCCCGATCCCCATGCTCCATCCACGCCCCCTTACCC
>JABEYC010000146.1:0-54438 GCA_013266195.1 Fusarium zealandicum | reverse complement strand
GGGGGGGCCGGGAGGGGGACGGAGGGGAGAGGAGCGGGCGGGCTGCGTCGACGGGGGCCGCGTCGGATGTCGGCGTGAGCCAGAACATGTAGATGAAACCGGGCTCCTCCGAGTCGACGTACGGACGGGCGAGCTCAGCCATAAGAGCAGAGGCCGTGGCCGCGTCAAGGGAATCAGGAATAAAGTCCTTGATCTGTGCAGTGTGCGAGGCGGTTGACTTGCGCGAGTGGCGGGACGTTTTGCTGGGAGTAGTATTTTGCGAGGCGACCAGGTGCTGTCTCGAGGAGCGTTTCGGTGAGGGCACCGATGCGGATGTCTGTTGGACGGGGCGTGGCTGTGGACGCGCTGGACGAGCTTCGGGGGCTTGCTCAAGGGGAGCAGAGAAGCAGAAGCAGCACGTCACCGACTGCTTGGGCTTTTGCTTGGGCGTCTTATGTCTCCCGCTTTCGCGTCTCCCGCTCTCCCGCCTCGACTTCTTCTCCTGCAGATCCATCAGGCCCAGCCTATCCGCCAAGGTGTCGAGACTCGTCCTGCCCTCGAGTATGGGCGTCGCGGTGGCCCTCGGCCCGGGGCTGGAGTGGGCGGACATGGCGGCCTGCTCCCTATGCTGCCAGCAGTAGAGGCTCTCGTCGCGAGGATCGGGGGTCCCGGGCCGGGCGCCTGTCCTCTCGGCGACGGGGCGGCGGCAGGGCCGGCCGTTGGAGGTGATGCCGCGGCATGTCGAGGACGGGTTCTTGGAGTCGGAGCGGGAGAGGAAGGACTCGGGGGTGTTGGCGACAAAGGGCATTGTCTTGTCCTTTCTTTCTTTTTTGGAGCTGAGGTGGTGTTAAAGCGGTGGAGTTGGAGCTACCTAGGTAGTGAGAAGATAGAGAGGGGGGACGAGACGGCAGCGCTCTCTACTGAAATAGAGGAAACTCCAAAGGGGGAAAAGGAGGTGATTCAAGGCAGCAGACAGGCCCGCCTGGGGCTGTCAAACTATTTGGTCGCTTGCATCTTGGCTGGTGGGCGAAGCGCGTGAACAAGAGGCTGGGGGATGGATGGAGAGGGCGATGGGAGTGGATTGGTGTGTGGCTTGGTTGCGTGGCTGTGCTGGCGCCTCACGCTTGGCGGGACAGGCGGCATCCTGGTTCAGGATGTGATGTGATGAGGAAACATGGAGACATATTTCTTGTTGTTGGATTAGTGCGAGTGATTTGGGGCTCGTTGAGTTGGTGAAACTGGACCGGTGCAATGGAGAACAGGTAAACAAGGTGTGTTTGACAGGTTTGTATACAGCGGAGAGTCTATAGCAATCAAGTCACTTGGCTCATGTGATGATGGACTGTTTCTCCTGCGATTTCATGTAGTCGATATTGTTAGGGGGTAGGAGATTTGGCAGATAGATGTCTAGATGAATAAGGGTCCGCGGGCTGCATGTTTGAACGCCGTTTCTCGGCGGAGATGAGATTATGCAACGAAGAAAGTGGTAGCAAGTCAAAACACCAAACGTTTTATCCTCCCACGGAAAGGACTAAAGATTAAGGCTAATTGTGTGTAGTTCAGTGGATATAGCCCTTTTGTTGCGTTCATGATAAGCCGGGTTCGGTCGGACATGGTGACATCAAGACGTCTAGGTGGGCTGGGAGGATGAGGTAAATATACATTTGATCTCCATGGCGAACCAAAAGGCGAAAGCAAACAAAACCCACTTCTGATGTCCGCAGAAGCGAGGGAATTTAATGATGTATTTAGTGAGATTATAGCACCCTCTATCCGGAGCTTGTGTTGTATGGGGTCCATCAAGGTTGATTCGACGCGTGGATGACTGATTATGATTGACTAAATCACTGTATCTAGAACTGACAGTAGAAATTGTGAAAATGTCCTCTAATTGTTTAATAGTCTGTTGTACTGTCTTGTGGCAATCTCTGAATCTACTCAGGCTTCCTCCTCAATTCGTGTCTTCCCCAGCCGCAGCTTCAACGACGTTCGTCTCTTAATCAGCAACTGTACCACGCAATACAAGCTCTTGGCTTATGCGATGCATCAATCGGGTGGTGACTGACACATGGTATGTCCTGGCAATTGGCACCAGGTGGCCATCTTCACCAACGACACCCTGATGGCCCATGTACATAATGCTGGCCACCTAGTCTTGCGTGTGACCCTTCATAACGACGGTGATGGTGAAGACGGGGGCGTCGACTCTTGGCTCATAAAATTGAAGCCGACGATGCCTTCAGCGACAATCTTGTGTTGGCCAGCGTATAGTGATACACGCCGCCCAATGATACCTTCGCTGCCGACTTCGAGGGAGAGTGGTCTTTCGAGAGGTAGCTCGACAAAGTAGTCTTGTTGTTTAGACGGGGCAGAGGGGAATGCGAACTGGCGAAACATTCCGCAGTCGCTGGCGTCTCTGGATAAATCACCGCTGGAGCTTTGCAATGTTAGCAGCTGACACGAAGTGATGTTTGTGATATTGACTGACTGAATGACAATATGGAGATCCGAGAGCTCTTTCATGTTGCACTCTTCGCTCGGGGTGAGCCGCGCATGTGTTGCGTTGGCACTTGCCGGACTGCCTGGAGTATGGAAAGCAAGGTCGCCACGGAGAGTCGAGCTGATGGTGTTGACGGGAGGGTTTAGGGCAACCAGAGCGCCTCCGCGGGGACGGTTAGTGTTTTCGGGGCCGCACATGGTGATATTGTTGATGAAGCTGATGATACAAAAGAGTAATGGGACGGATTGATGCTGCGAGGTGAATGCGTGCTTGGGAGACAGAAGTAGGTATGTATATTGAAGAGCAAGCTCTACAATCAGAAAAGAGGCTGCGTTCCTCTAATAAGTAACCACATGAACAAACACATTTCATCAACTGTCGTCTCATCATCTCGCTCATAGTCTCTCACCCATAAAGCGTGAGTTTCATAGCTCGCCGTCAAACGTGCTCACATCAGATGCGCCAATCACAGCGCTGCATTGGCTAGCGCTTTTCCCGAATCGGGAAACTCTTGGTGAGCAAGTTTGAGGGGGAATGCTCGCGAAACACCTTGATGACTTGAGAGATACGTACCCTGTCAGAAGCACATGAGGAGCTAATTAATAACAATACTTGGATACTTGATGAAATGAAACAAGGTAGCAGTACTTATTCTAGTAACTGACAAATCTGTCTGCTCTGACGCCATTTGGTGGATGCCGTTGCGGAATCCGTCTCTCCGAGTTCCATCGTCTTCCTCGTCGAGCTCCCGCTTCTACCCCTCATCTTTGTGACCTTTTTCAACTTCAATCCTCTCTATTGTCTCTTCCAGCTCGTCTAGTCTTGTATCTCAAACCAGCTGCATCCTACTCACCATGTCTGTCGGAACCTACTCTCTCCCGGCGCTGCCGTACGCCTATAATGTATGCCAGCACCCCCGTCCCCTTACCTGACCCCCCCTCAACAAGAGCCCAGAGGCACGTATAGATGTGAAACTGACTCCATCAGGCCCTTGAACCCAGCATCTCGGCCCAGATCATGGAGCTTCACCACAGCAAGCATCACCAAACCTACGTCAACAACCTCAACGCCGCCCTCAAGAACGAGGCATCAGCCAGCTCCTCAAACGACATCGCCGGCCAAATCGCCCTCCAGGCCGCCATCAAGTTCAACGGCGGCGGCCACATCAACCACTCCCTCTTCTGGGAGAACCTGGCCCCCTCGAGCTCACCCGACGCGAACCCCGAGAGCGCCCCCACCCTGACTGCCGAGATCTCCAAGGTCTGGGGTAGCCTCGAGAGCTTCCAAGCGGCCGTGCAGAAGACGCTGCTGGGAATCCAGGGCAGTGGCTGGGGCTGGTTGGTCAAGGACTCGCAAGGTCTGCGCATCGTCACCACCAAGGACCAGGACCCTGTCGTGGGAGGAGAGGTGCCCATCTTTGGCATCGACATGTGGGAGCATGCCTACTACCTGCAGGTTAGTGAAAGAAGACACTGCGGTGTCGCACAGTTTCATCGTGCATGCAGTCTGGGCTGTTTCTAACATGGGACGACAGTACCTCAACGGCAAGGCTGCCTATGTCGACAACATCTGGAAGGTCATCAACTGGAAGACTGCCGAGGGCCGTTTCGCTGGCTCTCGTGAGGATGCCTTCAAGGTTCTCCGGGCTTCTATTTAGAAACTGTGGGAAATGAAATAATGAGTAGCGACGATATGGTTGGAATACAACGTGCTCTGCATGGCACGAAAGTCGTGCACAGCACAATACAGCATATGAATCAGCTATATCCCAATTCTGTGTGTGAACAACCTGAACCTCGCCAGACACAAATCACAGCACAACTACTAGCTTCTACCTAGATGGCACGGGTCTTGTCCTCAATGATCAGCCTGCCGTGTCACCACCAGTCCCATCAACGTGCTCAACGTCTGACACTCAGGTCTCGGGTGGTTACCAATACCATGGCCAGCGTTTGAGTCGCTTAGAAACATTTGAGTAACCTAGTTGCCTATTGACCGCCAAGTCTGGACACGTATCTCAGACAAACGTGCCCCAGAGCTAATGCTGGGTAATCGCGCCGTGTTCTCATTTGTCTCCCATATCGATGTGTCTGGTTGAAACTGCACATGCATGTCCTTCATTTCGTCCCTATCCCCGCGCGCACGTCTTCGATGCAGCCTCCCGTCACTTTTTAGGTACCGAGAATAGCAGACTTGCCGTATATCCGCCGCCACCGTCAAACGCGAGATCGAGGGGGTCTCTGCATGCGAGTTTCCTCTTCCCCACCGTCGCCAACGTTGCCCCCGACCGTAAGCCTCCCCGTATGTTGCCTGTCAACGCCAGCTGAGCGCTGCGTTTGGCCCTGGATGATAAGCCCTGTGTGACAAAAAGGTGGTGGAATTTTAGAACAATATGATGCATTTGCGACCTGGCGTCGCGTTTGTGCAGCTATCTGAGGGCTAGAACGGGTGTGTGCATGTGGTGGGCTCGATGCAGGTACAAGGGTCCTCAGCTACACGGTCGATTTGCGCAACTCGAAGAAGCTTGATTGATACAGTGAGACTCAAGGATAGTAAAGGACTAGGCACTTTTGCTCGACTCAACGTTTGAAGAGTCGTGCGACTTGGGCCGCTGGCTGAGAGTAAATGGAACGGTGAGACGTTGAACCGACTCTTTTCTGTACTCTTGTGCACAGCGGGACCTTAATTACAAGGGCCAGAGAGACTTGAAGTTGTTTGTTAAATGTCGAGGACTCGCGGTTGTCAACATGCATCGATCTACGGGTTGCAGCATTGATGTTGACGTCCCGCACGCAGTCCTGAGTATTTCAAGAAGCGGTCACTTGTTGACGGAATTAGACAGGGAGTCGACTACAGGGATAGTTCTGCGGCACTCCGTATCCAGAGCAGTCCATGATGAGGCTATTGTCGATCCACGGGAAGCCGAAACTCGGATCTCGGATGGGCACTTGACAAGCCCGTTGCCGTCCGTCACTACACGAGATCACTCCCTCGTCTCCCGACAACATGCCCGTCATCCGACGGTATTCTGAGATACGAAATGACAAACTCGTGGCTTCTCAGTAGTAGCTGGGACCTCCTCCCGAGCGGCCCCTCGCGTGCGCGCGTTTGGTACAACGGCAACATGCATCAATCACTGGGGCGTCTTCCCTCCCTAGGCACTCGTAAATTCGTGCGAGGCCTCGTCCTCTGGGGAGGGTATAAAGAGGGGGGCGCGAAGAAGGGAAAAAGAGATTTGGCTAGAGATATCAGTCAGTGAGACCACGACAGCCGAGCGGAAGATCTGGTGCACATTGTCATTCGTTTTATCTACTTTTCTTGCTATTCCTCGACTACTTCTCCTTCGTTATATTACACTCTGTCGCTTTCAACATTCCCACATCGTCTTTCAATATGGTGTCTCGTCTCGCTCGCTTCGCCCTCGCTGGGCTTGGGTACGTGTGGTGCCTCCTCGTGCCGCAAATCCATTGCTAACTCTGTACTCAGGGCGTCGGTCGTTTGCGCCCAGTACTCGACTGTGACTGTTACTGAGACAGTCACCGAGTGTGCCTCATCATGCTACTCTGTTTTTTCGCAGTGTACCTCGACCGAGTACCTTGGCACTTCCTCCACTGAGGCCTCGTCTGGAACTGAAACCACGGTCCTGTCGACTTACACGTCTCTCACCACCGGGGGACTTGACACTTCTTCCATTGAGGTTTCAAGCGGTTCTTCCTCCACTGTTTCTGACTTTGTTGAGACTTCCATTGTCGAGGCCACCTCTGCTACCGAAATTGTTTCCCTTCCTACTGTATCTGAGTCCTTAACCCGCGATGTTGGAAACAGCACCATCTCCACCGTCTCATATACTTCGACAATCACGTCTGAAACTGATTCTTCTGAAACAACTCAAGTAAACTCGGAGTCTTCTGTTGTTTCCGAAGACTCTAGCGCTTTGCCTGGCGAGACTTCTTCGAGCTACTCCTGCACCAAACCGTATGGTTGCTCTTCCAGCACTCTCTTGCAGAGTACGGTGACGCCTGAAACACTCACCAACATCGAGACGATGCCTACCATTATACCCAGCTTCGACTCTACTGCCCTACCAGAGAGCACCTCTCCAGAGGTCTCTGACTCAGAGGAGTCTACTAGTGCTGGAGGATCTACGGAGCAGCCCTCGGGCTCAGCGACTACAACTTTGGATGTGAACACCCAGAGTTCTGACTCTGAAGCCTCGACCTTTGCATCGGCTTCAACTGAGATCCAAGACTCCAGCACCTATGTCACGCAAAAGGGCAGTTCCACTGTCACTGAGATCATTGGTACCGCTACTGCCACAACTGAGGATTCGGATTCTACCACTAGCCTCAAGTTAACCCTTACCAACCAAGTCACCGTCTCTCAGAGCATCTCCACCGATGAAACCATCTCGACACAGGAGTCAGGCACGTCATACGGCAGTACTGAGTCAGTGACGAATCTGGAGACTCTTTCTCAAACTGCTTCCACCGGTGCCACCGAGAAGGCCAGCAGCGAGACGGCTCAGAACTCTTCTCCCGTCTCTTCCGAAGGCACCAGCCTTACCCAGCTGACGTCTCTTGTCACTGTGACCCGTACTGAGACTTCTTTGGAAATAGAGTCTACCGGTGCTCCCGAAGACACGGGCTCTGGCACAAGCTCTGCTGGCGAGTCTTCCAAGACCTACGAATCAGCTGCTTCCGAGACCGACTCACCGAGCACTGAAGCCTCTCAGATGCCATCTTCTCCTGCTTCTAGCACCTCCCAGGCCCCCAATGAGTCAGCCTCCACTATTGAAAGCCTGGACTCTACATCCACCGGTACTGTCAACACTGGAAAGCCTACCAAGACGCCCTGCACGCGCACGCACGTCTACGCCAACACAACTATCGTGCACAGCACCGTCCAGCACAGCACCGACTCTTCGGCTCTTGCGGGCACCTTTACCAAGACTTCATCAGCGGGCACTGACTACGACACCGCGACCACCCCGGGTCTGACTTTGGTCCAGACAACCTCTGGTGTCCAGACTTCGGCTACCGAGGCCCCTGAAGTGCCAGCTACCAGTGAGACGTCCGAATACTCGGGAACTACCAGCGTAGGCGGCTCCAACACCGAGACTCCCTCTGAGGCCGTTTCAACTCCTGGCACTTCGAACTCTACCCCAGGATTCGAGACCACTGAGTCTACTGCCGTTGAATCGACTGCCACATCTCTCTCATCTTGGTGGCCTAGTCCCTCATTCCAGTCCAGCATCACCGACTCAATCTCCACCGACTCCGTTGAAACTCCCTTGCCCAGCTCAGAGTCTGACTCCGAGGTCTTCTCCACCACTGGTTCCTCGGACGCAGAGTCGACCGGGCCTCAGGGATACGACTTTGGCAACCCAACTTCGACTGATGATGGCTGGCCGACTTCCTCTCTTAGCATGGACTCTACCACCTACTCCTTCGCTTCCAGCGCCGATGCCGTGGTCCCAACCTCTTCTGCCTCTACGGTCTACCCTACCACTTTCATGACCACGAGCAAGGACGCTGCCAGCTCGGCGAGCACCAACACCCAGGAGCCTCCTTACTATGAGCCTCCCTACCAGCCGCCCTCATACGAGCCCCCTTCATACCGTGAGCCTGCCTACGTTCGTAAGCGCTGGGGTTTCGGTATGTAAGATGCGCGATCTGTAACTGGGATAAGAGTACAAAGCTGCTTGGCGCATATCTCTGGCATCAAATGACCTGATGTCTCTCTCTTGTTCTTTCTTTCTTGACTTTCTTTGGTATGAGAAACACTTTTGTTCACATTTTGGGGGTAAATAATGATAGAAAATAAACTTGGGGTGGCTTGACAATTGGCTTCCTGTGCGCCTTGCTGTGATATACATCTACGTATGGACAGGGAAAAAAGAGCTCTAGATATGCATTGTAAGTCTCATGATGAAGGGGAAAAATACTGGAGGGCGTATTTGTCTTATCTTGTACTATTTCTATTGATAAACACAAGATAAGTGTCAGTCTGCCATTCGAGATGGTAATGATCCCCGACCAAGAAGCGGCCAACATATAGACATGGAAATTATTTCCAAGAACAATATGCACTCTCTAAACATTAGAATATTTATTAAAGCCGAGTTCTGTTCTTATTGATTTCCTTCAACTTATTGCAAAAGTTCAGACAACGACTGCCACCATGATCGTGTGGCAAGCACCTTTTGGGGAGTTCTAGACACCTACTTCACAACTCTAAGCTTTGTGGTCGAGATCAACCTCAGCTCCCTTCTCATTATCCGACGATTCAGCCCCCATGGGACGCAAAAGACCCTGCTTCAGCTCCTTCTGCATTTCCTTGCCAACGGTAACAGGGTTCTTGCCGGAGGCGAACATGCGGTCCACCAACTCAAGGTCGAGGTTGCTGGTTTCAGGATAGAACCACCACGTAACGAAAACAAAGGAATAGTTGGTGATGGTAAAGATCAAGTAACTCTTCCAGCCTATCCGCTCGATAAGCACGGGGGTGATCATGACAATGACAAAGTTCCACAGCCAGTTGGAGCTGATTCCGATCGCTGTTCCACGAGCGCGAGCCTTGAGAGGGAGAATTTCGGGGACGTAGACCCAGGGGACGCAGTTGACGGAGAATCCGAAGAACAGCTGGTAGAGGAAGAAAAAGGCAACTGCGGCAGAAGCACACTTTTCTCCTGCTGGAGTATCCTTGGCCTGTGAGAGAAGGATAGCGACCATCATCATGCAGAATCCCAAGCCGAAAGATCCCCACATCATGGTCTTGCGACGGCCCATTCTGTCCAGAGCAAAAGCAGGCAAGAGAGCACCAACCATAAACATGATTTGGATGCAGCCGCCGAGGATCTGAGCCATATGGCGAGAAGTGCCGACGTTGGTGACGAGGACCGAAGGGACGTAGTACACAACCAGGTTGATGCCACCAGCCTGATTCATGAACTGCATACCCCAAGCCATAAGGACACGGCTGCCGGTCTTGACATGATCGTTCCTGAAGCAATCAAGCAGAGAAACCTGAGCCTCGGCCTCGAGTTCAATAGCCGCCTCAATAGCCTTGGTCTGCTCAATGATCCACGGGTCGTGGGTTTCCTTGTCGTAGACGTAGCACATGACGGCGATGGCATCGTCGCGACGACCTCTCTGGAACAACCAACGTGGAGAGTCGGGGAGTGCAAAGACGAGGACGACAACGACAAGGGCAAAGACGATCTGGAAGGCCAGGGGGAGTCGCCATGCCATGGCGCCGCCAGCGTAGGAGAGGCCAAAGTCGAACCAGTAGGCAAAGACGATGCCTACACCGACGAAGAGAGACTCGGAAGCGATGAGACGTCCGCGGTACTTGGCCTCACAGAGCTCAGACTGGTACCTAGATACTGGTCAATAAGGCGTTCAGGAGGTCTCTGCCATCGGGTTTACTTACATGGGCACAGTCGAAGTCTTCATGCCAGTGCCGAATCCAGTAATAACTCGCCCGATGACGAGATGGGGAACCGAGTAAGCCGAGGCCTGGAGAACAGCGCCGATGATGACCAAAGCCATGGCGGCCCAGATGGTCATTCTTCGGCCGAGCTTATCAGCAGTGAAGAAGTTTACTATACCATACCAAAGATTAGTGCGTGCTATCTCTAAGAAATGCTGCCACAGGATCATCAACACCGATACATGATCGGGGAGAAGAACAAGCCAATTCTCAACACACAGGTGAAGATGCAGAATTGCCTAATTAGGAAGTCAAGGTTGTTTTAAGCTTGTTCCCCGTGGGGCCTTTAAAACTGGAGGTGACCCAGTTCTTTGACCCGAGGGGATCGCGAAGTCCGGGGGACAAAGCTGGAGACTTACTGATACATCCCGTCAAGCAGCCAAGGTTGTAGCACGAAACGATGATGCCGGTTTTGCTGTCGGACGGATGGTTGAACTGATTCAGCCAGTCCTCGTTTTGGAGAATACCACCAAAAACACCCTGGTCGTAACCGAAAAGGACAAAGGCGATCAGACAGCAGACCGTGATGCCTACACGGACGCCCTTACCGCGACCTAGCCAGGTCCTCATTGTTATGGAATCGAGACAATAGCTGATGGAGGTGGGAGGTAGATTAAAGACAGCTGCAATCAGATAAGCGGGATTGTAATGACAACACTATTCAAGGAGGACTCCATGGCCTGCTATTTAAACCTGTTGAATCAAGCCCATGGCCCGCCCATCCATCATGATCCTGAGCCGCGTCTGGTGGTCCGAGTCATCGGGTCCGCTCAGGCTGGGCAGAGAGAGTGCCACCGTGCAAGAGAACGACTAGCCCGGCCCAGAAGTCTTGAGAACGGCGACGCCCGCAGGCGCATCCCGAGTCAGGATCTTCCTCTCTGTCGCTCGTTCGGGGTCATGCTGGATGGGGCCATGCTCGTATGGTTGATCACTCACCCTCTACAGTGGAACCCCGATTTCCCCCATCACTCCGGATTCAACTTGCAAAGTACATAGTAGAAGTCCAAGGCTCTGCTGAAGTACCTGGGCGAGACGAGCTGAGCCTGGGGAGTGTCGAAGAACCAGAACAAGAAGCCAATACAGCCAGTCATGTGCGTTTATTTCCGTATTCATGTTATAGAATTCGGCTGCTGTACTTCATATCGACAGCGGTTACGGCTGACCGACTTGATGATACTCTCATGTCTGTACTTTGTGGCGGGTAAACATTGCCGTCGTGTGTAGGGTGGTGGCATTGACTCTTTACTAAAGACGGTGCATATTTACCCGTAGGATCAAGATGCATTGGCTTGCATTTGAGGACAAAGAGCCTGTTCCTCACAATACATCTGCACAGACTTTAGAGAAATCATTGCCAGGCTATCACCTTGACGATAACCTCGGCAATGACAAAGTAACAGCTTCCATCACTTGGACGGAAAAGCGTCAGCAAACATGAAGAACGAAAAAGAAAACATCCATCATCATCACCCGACCTCACTCAGATGGCCAGTACTGCTTGTAGTAACAGGCCATTAGCCGATCAACCCAGGTTCCATTCGTTCCAACGTTAACGTTATTGGTCTGTGCTGCGTTTGAACCAGAACAATCGTGCTTGGCGTTTCCCAGCATGCGCTCCAATCAGAATGGCATCGAACCATGACACTCGTCAAGGCTGAGATGGATTTTAAGAATTTTCTTTCACCAGAAGGGAATTAGAGCTACTAGGATGGACGGAAGCAAGGGTTGAGCTGAGAGCCAACGGAAGTATTACGTATAAGATCATAGCAAGTATTGGGCCAGTCGTGCGTACTAAGTCACTAACACGCTTCACTCCTTGATGCTGGTGGGCCATGTCTTTGGATAGGCCAACTGCCCATGGATCTAATGAATTGCAGACTCTACGCGAGTAAAGAATAAAGAAGAACAAATCGCCAGATTCTTTCTGGTATATCCTTGTCCCAAGATACCACCCAAGCTTGTATACCCAACCGCATGCTCTCTACGACTTAAGAAACGGCAGGCTGTCTTGCCCCCATCAAGGATCCATTATCGCGTGGCAGCCAAGAGTGGCGCAGAACTGGCTCCAAGCCACGACAAGGAACTGTAGCGAGTTAGCATGGATGTTTAGGTGGCTTACACTTGTATTCAGCCTCTACGGAACATACAAAGAAGGTGAGACCACAGTATTCACAGAGCTTTCTTTGCCTTTGTCCTTATGCTTTGTTTGAGACGAGCCCAGAGACTGGGAGAACTCCTTGGATCTCATCCCACCAGCTGATAACTTATGATACCTTCAATACCAAGTACATCCTCAGCTACTGGGGTACACCTCGCTTACACTAGGCTCCAGCCTTCTCGAGATCCTGGTGTCTCCATCTTCCCCCAATATCCCCTCATCTCCCCACGACATACTCTAAACTGACGGCACAGCGGCCACCGTCGTCATCACCACCGGCTGTGGCCGACATCCATGATACTATCTCATCTACTAACTACATCCTAGCGTCGATGAAATCCTCCTAGCCCGCCGGAACGATGCCGCCGCTATCGGTAGGGCAGAGACTACATATGTACCACCTCCTCACGCGCTCCAATAGTATCACAGCGCTTCTTCACCTCCAAGACAACACCATGATGACACTTCTCGAGGGCTTCTAGATGCTCAGATATCCACCACCCAAGAAATCTCTAGATCTATCGCCATACCTACTCCGTTCAAGAAGAATCTTTCTTTTCTCATGCGTACCCAAATCATGCCGCCTCCCAATCCATGGGCTCCACCATCCATTCCCATTCATCCTCGTCCCCACCGCCCATAGTCTCGTCCGGAATATCATCTCCGTATTGCTGCTGCCGGACCATCTCCAGTTCAACATGCCTCGCCGCAATCCCATATCCAAGTTCCAGCCCCCCCAGAACCTGCGTCACGATCCACGTCAAGTCATACATCTGCAGCGGAGGCGTCTCTTTGCCTTCCCCAGCATCTTTCCACCGATTCCGCAGCTCCTTTGCCTTCCACAGCGCCTGGTTCACCTCCCCCTTGCCCAGCGCCTCGTAGACTGGACACGCCTCGTCCTCGAGGGCCTTGATGACGTTGTGATGGTACGCATGGCCCGCAGCGATGTAGTATCCCTTGCCAGCATTCCCTCGGGAGTTGACCATGGAGTTGGAGACTGTGTTAGAGACGGGCCCGCCGGGCACGCGCGAGACCGAGACCCCAAAGATGAGTAGAAGTAGCACAATGGCCTGCTCAATCCACACGTAGAACTCGTGAAAGTCGACTTTGAAGTTACGCTCCGCGTCCGCCTTTGCAAACCCAAACTCCTCGGGGTGCGTAGCCCGCTGGTACGAGCTCTGGAGGTCAAGAAACTTCCACCGCAGCCGTTGGCAGGCCTGCTCGAAGCGGTGGAACGCCTGCGTTGGGGTCAGGCGGGTTAAGGAGGCTGGAATCGAGGTAGGCGGTGCGGATGCGGTGGGCCGAGACTCAATGGGGGCTGAGGAGGATGCCCGCTTGAGAGGCGGAGGTTGTCGTACTGGGGAGTGTGAAGAAGTGCGGGATGAGGCCATAGGCGTGCTGAGACGAGGGCGTCCATTAGCCCAGATGGAGCCATCTAGTCCTGCAGGCGTTTTTGACATGGCGTAGAATGCTGGATCAGGCAGAGTCTGATGGGGTGAGGAGGATCGAGAGGATATTGAGATGCCGGGGTTATGGAACCGGGGCGATGAGGAGGATCAGGAACCCGCGAGGATGGCTCCCAGGTAGTGTCGTGCCAAGGGTATCAAGGCTGTACACGATAGATTCGCGCCGCTTGGTGGCTCTGATGGTTACCTAGCTTCAAGGGCCGAGACAGGATATCCTGTCGTCGTCGAGACTGGTCTAGTTGTTTGGCCTGACTGTTACGCGTTTGCGTTGCGAACGGGGCCAGCCCGCACAGCTCCGAGACTTTTGGCAAGAGAAATACCTTCAAGTGAACGCAAACATACGATGCACGTTCACTCTCATTGATGATATTTACATGGGCATGAAGAGAGCTGTGAAGGAATAGTTGATGAGTGAGTTCGATTAAAGCGTCCAAAACGCTAAAGACAACCGGAGTTCAATAGTCAGGGATCCTCAGCATATGATTGGTCCACACGCTTCAGCCCTGTCACACAGCTCCGTGTGGGCGGTTATCCTGGATACCTTAATCAAACCACCAGATAAATATCGCAGGTACTCAAAGCGATAAATACTAGGACAGTACGAGTATGGTAAGAGTAGTCAAATATTACCTGTATAGCCCCTCTCACCTTCAATCGCCCAGCCGCTAAGCGCCCCAAGACCCCTGAGCGGATCCATCCATCCCCAGCGGCTCCGATCCCAACGACAAGCATGGGTTCGTGATGGCTTCAACGCCAGGCCATCCTGTGAAAAGCGTTCCATGGCACTGGGTAAGATTGGTTCGCATAAGCAACCGGAAAGCCCCGTTGCGGATCCCAAGCCTTCAAAGCTCACTACCTCAGGTCATGGAAGCTGGAGATACCGCTTGTTCCCATGAGCTCTATTCAGAGACTAGACGCAATAGTAAGCTTATTTCTTGCGCTGCTGCGTGGCGGAGAAGGGCTACATGTGAGACGTGTAGATAACTCGTGTCAGATGGATAGTATCACAAGTGATCTTGGTAGTTGTCGACTTCCGTAACTAAACATTACAAGTGGCCATTATAAAGCCTCCAACGCACACTACTCTTACTCTCAACATGCTCGCTTGCCTCTCTCGTCATTTGATCCGCAGTCTCAGGGCAACGTCACTCTATACAATTGTGGATGCATCTCGTAACCATTTCCATATAGATATATACAATCTCCATGTTGTAACACAGAGTTGAACCAGCCGCCCAATCCGAGCCGTGTCCAGAAACCAACCAAATAACCTGCTCGCCTGCCAGAAACACATCATAATGCCAACCAGTGGTGACAACACTCAATCATATGCAGCGCCAACTCCAACAACCCACGTATTTGCGGAGGCCCTATGCCAGAGGCGATCCTCAATAAACCAACTTCAAAACTGCAAATCAACAAGACTCAATCAGATTGCTACGCCACAGCTCCACATCCTCGCTGTCGCCTTGCTGCTACCCGGCGAAGACGTCCTTCCGGAGGACTGACGGGACTTGTTTTTCTCCTACGATGAGTCTCTGATCTTCTTGGTCGCCTTGGCCGTACCAATATGAGTGTTGTGTACCTGGGTTCTTGTCAGCAGTATTCGTCATTGTTGACTCATCTTCAACATACCTTGGTTGCAAATCGGAGGCTGGTCAATGTTTCCTTGAGATGCGTCTCAAGCGGTGATACCATGACAAACATCAGAGTCTTGCTGTTACCCCCCAAGCTGTACTGCAACAGATGCGTCAGCTTCGAGTTGCGGTAGGGCACATGGCCAGAGCCTCGGCCAAGCGCCTCGATAACATCGCCGAGACAGCTCAGACTCTTGTTGATGTTTTGTGTCTCCTTCATTCGATCGCCTTCGGCCTGCGAGTGCTTGAGACGCTCAGAACCAGCCAAATCGACAAGGTTGAGAGTCCCCTCGCATCGCTCCCCGGTTGCTGAATTCTCACCAATTAGCTTGAGGATGAAGATGCTGTGAGATCTCGAAGACCGCTCGTTGGCCTTGGTTGCGGCCACTGATCGATTGTTCTGCGCCTCTTCCAGCATTGTCTCGACGCTTGACGGGCTGTCAAGGCGCACTGACTTGCAGTTCGTAATCATCGTTTGTTTGCGGGACTCGTCATGTCGAATCTCGAGCTTCTTCGATCGTCCGTCCGAATTGCGGTCGTTGGGCGTCAACAGGTCGTTGAGCTCTTCATTGTAGACTTCGACAAACGATCCCTCCATCGTGTACTCCCAGGACTTCTCCTTGAGCTTGGTGATGGTATCGTAGATCATGTGCGTAGCGCGAGGAATCATGCCGTCTATCGACGACATGGTATGTGTCTTGCCAGATCCTGTTTGGCCGTAACAGAAGATGCACACATTGTACCCGTCGAGAGCACTTTGGACCAGCTGAGAGATCTCGCCAAAGATCTCCTGGTTCTGGGTGCCCGGGATAAAGACGCGATCAAACTCAAAGGGATAGTTCTTCCGCGACACATTGCCCAGACTGCTTTTTTCCTCGGGACCAGCCAGTACAATCTCGGCTGATGTCTTGTCATCGGGAAACGACATCTTGGCCTCCTCACCCTCGCCATCACCAAGAGCGGGTCGCACTCGGCACATGACTCGGATGTTGCCCTTGAGCTCCTGGTACTTGTTGAAGAGCACCCGACGCTCCGTCTCTTCCTTGATGAGCTTCTGCTGAGCCTCCTCTGCCATGCGGAGGGCGTCTTGTAGTCTTGCCTCCATGCTGGAAAAGGAGTCGGACTGGGCCTTGCTGTCGGACTCGAGGAATTCGACGTGGGATCGAAGCGAGTTGATCTTGGCTTCTAGTGTGGTATTGGATGCCGAGAGCTCGGCGATGTTGGTTTGCAGGCTGTTCTTGAGCTTCCGTTCTCGCTCCAGATCTCCGCGCAGGCCTTCAGCTTGTGACTGGACCTCTTGAAGTTCACGGTCCTTCTTTTGTAGGGTCATGCCCATATCTTGGTGGTCGTTGCCCATCCGCGTTCGGAGTTCTTGGATTTCGCGATCATTCCTTTGACGTTCCTCTTCCAACTGCTGTTGGTACTGTTTGGTGAGGACTTCGATTCGCTGCTCATTGTTCCTCAAGTCAACCTCCTTGAGTCGCTCCAGTTCTCGTCCCAAGTCGTCGACTGCCGATCGATGCTGCCTTGCCATGTCTTCTATGGTTTCTCGGTGCTTTCTCTCTTGCTCATCGATTCGTCTTGTGTGGTCCCATTTCTGTTTATCCATCTCATGACGAAGTTGGCGTCCTTCTTCTCTTGCTGTGTCGAGATCAGATTTCAACGACTCATTCCTTATGTCGAGCTTTTCTCTGTCGTTCTCAAGCTCCTTGACTGTAAGAGTGGTTAGTCAGTTGGCAATATGGTCCTACTGTGTAATTACCTCTTGTCTTTGCTAGTTCAAGCGCATTGTCCTGCCCCTTCCTCTCGCTGAGAGTGGTGTTGACCATCTCCTTTAGCTCCTTGAACTGCGACTCCATGTCGACGACTCGGCCATCGACATCCCAAGCTATATACGATGTCAGATTAGAATCTTTGCTCAGAAACGACTTGCTAGGAGAAGGGGATTTGATGGGCGAGGTGAATGTCTTGACTGGCGATAGCGACAGTGATTCCTGGAACTGCTCAAGCTTTCGCTGCACCTTTTCATTGCTCGTCGTCTTCGGAGGGGCTGCCTAAGCCCGTCCCGATGAGTCCGGCCGAGAGGTGGCAAGCTTGCCGTTCTGGTTGTCTCTGTCACGACGCTTCGTTGTCACGGTGGAGTTCAGAGAGACAAGCGATGACTGTAACGACTGGCGCGTCAAGGGGTGGGAAATCGCTTGATCCCCGTTGGGCAAAGAACGTTCATCTTCAAGACTCAGCTGAGTGAATCGCGTCGTCAGAGAACTATCTCTGCAGGTCCTCAAAGCTGAAGACGACTGAGCCGTTCTGATTTTACTGCTGTGGAGTGGAACGAGAGGCTGAGGGTAGTCTTGAGAAGAAGTTGTCGTCATACCATTGCCGGGCACAGCGTCGGACCGATCTTCATCGCGAAGGCTATGAGCTGTTCGTGGTCGAGGGGCTTGGCTCTTTGATCGGATATGGCTAGGGCGCGCGTTTATTCGAGAGGGTTGTGAGGGGGCATGTCGACCAGGGCCAACGCTCTTAGCGAAGTTGTTCGACGCCGATGCTGCTACGGTGGATCGTGAGGAATGGAACGAGGAGGGCTGTTTAAGCTAAGAAAGGAAAAGTTAGCAACAGTTGCGCTGTCATCGTAGCCAAAAAGTACACATGAGAGCCCGCCAACGTGGTTGTTGACTGGAATCGGCCGCCCATCACTGGTTGTTGTGACTAGAGAGTGCGAGACCGATCTGTATCGATTCCCACGATATTTGGGTGCGGATAATGTATCGCCAGTGCTAAAGGAGCTTGTGCTGCAAAGGTCGCGATGAACGGGAGGCACCAGTGCCTTTTTACATTGCGTAGCCATTCTCGAGACAGAAGAGAGGAGAAAGAAAACAATAGAGATGATGGACGACATTAATCAACAGAGGGGTATCGCAAATAGACTTACCCCAGACATGCCCGCGAGACTTTGCGGCTTCATATTTGCGCGAGCGGCAGCTGCAGCCGACATGGACGTGGCTTTCGCGGGATATTCGAGGGCGCGATCGGAGAGAGGCTTGCGCTTGGCTTCGGATTGTGATGCTATAACGAACAACCGTCGGTCAGTAGGAGCGACCAGAAGCGCCCAATGGAGGAAAGCAAGTACCTGGCTGGGGAATCTCGCGCTTGAGGTTCTTGAGCGACGCAAGCGACGTCGCCGTCGACTGGATGCGAGCATTGTGTTGCGACTCGCTCCATTCCGTGAGTCCGCCCCCCCCTATCTGGGACGGCGCGGGAAGACGGCTCATCTTGGAGCTTCGTAACGACTATCACGAACAAGTCAGTCTCTCCGAGCGGGACGATTGTTGACCTCCACTAGTAAACATACCGGGTTATCGGCCGCGTCCATTGTGGGAAGAGTGCGCGCGCGATGCAAAAATACGGGAACAAAGACGCGGACAACAAAGAGCTGCGCGACGCCTATACGAGCCGCAGTGGTAGGAGGCGTGGTGAAGATGCGGGAGGAGGGACGTAGTGTGTAGTAGTGTACGCTCGGTCTTTAACTCTGGACGGAGCAATTATTGTGGTTGATTTCTCGGGGACCACATTGGTGCTAGCTCCGGTACAGGCGAGTCGATAGATTGGCGATGCGAAGTATTGTTTATTGGAAGTTGTGGCTGGTGAGCCGTTGTCGGGGCAATCGTCCCGCATTCGTTACTGTGGCTTCTGACTGTGGCTAACTGTCCTGGCGCTGACTCAGCTCGGACGCCAGCTGTACTGTACAGCACAGCGTTTCAATGTGGGGCCGTCCCATCTCTGACATTCACATGTCATGACGTCCATTCAAGAGTAGATGCGCTGTCGCAGACTCTAGACTCACAACGCTCTCCTATTTGTTCTTCTTTGTTTGGACTGAATCGCGTCTACACTATCCCTCGTCTCCCTCGTCCATACACTCTTCCGCTCAGAGGCGGCTCTTGCGCAACCTCTTGCTCTCCATGTCTCAATAGCCAACCCTAGCTCTACTTGCCCTCTTCTTTGTTCCCTGTAACACGCGAGCACCCTGAAAACACCATGGAAAAGTACAGCCAGTTCCGCGATCGAGGTGAGCAGCTTCTGTAATACCCATATTCTTTTCACATGCTAATCCCATTCAGCTACGGGCATTGCGCCCTTTCTCCCCTTGTCGACGCCTCTCTCCGCCGCCTCAACCTTCACCCACGGCGCCCTCTTCCTGTTCCGCCTTCCGCTCTTCCTCACCTACTTCCTGGGATACTTTCTGGTCTTTCATTTCCTCCCATTGCCCGTCATCTTCCGCAAGGTGGCCCTCTGGGGCTTGATGGCCATCCCGGGTATATGGTGGGTTGACCTCCAGCTCGACGGCGTCAAACGTGGCACCCTCGCCGACCAGCCACGCGAGCGCTTCCCGCATCCTGGCTCCGTTATCGCCGCAAACTTCACGAGCCCTATCGATGCCGTCTACCTCGCCGCGATTTTCGACCCGGTCTTTACCATCTCGTACCCCGAGACCCGGCAGGTGCAGCGCATCAGTCTGATGGGCGCCGTCCTGAAGGCTCTCTCGCCTGTACGAACCGCGCCCCCTAAGAACGCCAGGCTCGTTGATGTTCAGGACCTGCTGGCCGAAAACCCAACCCGAGTCATCGTCATCTTTCCCGAATGCGGCACCAGCAACGGCAAAGCCATTCTTCCCTTCAGCCCCAGCGTTCTCCAAAGCCCGCCAGACGTCCACATCTTCCCGGTCAGCATTCGCTACACGCCCTCCGACGTTACGACCCCCGTGCCCGGCAGGTGGTTTCATTTTATGTGGAATCTGCTCTGCCGACCTACGACTTGCATACGTGTGCGCATTGCCGAGGGCCAGATGAACTCGTCTGCGGCAAAGACCAATGGCGTTTCCTCCACCCCTGCCGATCTTCGGCGTCGCAACGACGCTAGTGCCGATGTCTCAGCAGAGGAGCAGCGAGTCCTTGACCGCATAGGCGAGGCTCTTGCAAGACTGGGCCGCGTCAAGCGTGTCGGGCTCACGATGAAGGACAAGGCCACATTTGTGGATGTCCTGAAGGGAAAGAAGGCTTGAATATCTGAGCGACGGAAATGTTTTCTTTTTGCTCGATCTTGAAGGAGCAGTGTCGGTTTGGTCTAAGGGGTGTCTGGCCTGTCGCCGGGCAAGGATGGAATCTGGAGTTTGCATTGCAAGGAGCCATGTGGGAGGTTAGCTTTTGTCGCTCAAGTTTGGTCAATTCCCATAATCACTTGTAAAGTTGGGCCTGTGTTTCCACTACTTGTTCCGCTTTGTCACTTCACGCTATTTCATGTTCGATGTTCGATGTCCTTGTAGTTTTAGTCAGTACTAAGAGGTAGACTTGACAAGCCCAAAGCGCGTATTCAAAGTATTAGCTCGTCACAACCACCGTCGGCGACACGAACTTGTTAACGGAGAGAATATTGGGATATAGTCGTGACCCAGAGAAATTCTAAATTCGCCTTTTCCGATCCCACGTAAAACATAAAAATTAAATACAAGATTCGACCAAACACTCCGGTCCCCCTTTAGCTGAGCGGGCCGCTGTCGGTGACACAGCCCTCGCTGGCGTTGCGGACGAGCTTGGCGTACTTGCTGAGCGTACCCTTGGTATAGCGAGGCGTGGGGGGCTTCCACTGCTCGCGACGTAGAGCAAACTCCTCATCCGAGATCTCGAGGTCGATGGCGCGCTTGTCGGCGTCGATGACGATATTGTCACCGTCCTTGACAAGGGCGATCGGGCCACCCTCCATAGCCTCGGGGACGATGTGTCCGATGATGAAGCCGTGGGAACCGCCAGAGAAGCGGCCATCGGTGAGAAGGGCAACATCCTTGCCGAGACCAGCACCCATGATGGCGGAAGAAGGCTTGAGCATCTCAGGCATACCGGGGCCACCCTTGGGTCCGTCATAGCGGATGATAACAACGGTCTTCTCGCCCTTCTTAATCTCACCAGCCTCGAGGCTGGCGATGAAGTCGGGCTCGGAGTCGTAACAGCGGGCCTTACCCTCGAATCGGAGACCCTCCTTGCCAGTGATCTTACCGACGCAACCGCCGGGGGCAAGGGAGCCGCGGAGGATCTGAATGTGACCGGTAGGCTTGATGGGGTTGGAGAGGGGTCGGATGATGGTCTGGTCCTCTGGGAACCCGGGTAGATCCTCAACGTTCTGCTTCATGGTCTTACCAGTAACGGTCATACCGGAGCCAGAGATGATACCCTCCTTGATGAGGAACTTGTGAAGAGCGGGCGTACCACCAATCTTGTGCATGTCTGCCATAACCCACTTACCAGAGGGCTTCAGGTCGGCAAGGAAAGGTGTTCGGTCGGAGACCTTCTGGAAATCCTCGATATCAAGCTTGATACCGACAGAGTCGGCGATGGCGATAAGGTGAAGGACGGCGTTGGTGCTGCCACCGAGGATCGTGGTGATGATCATGGCGTCCTCAAAAGCCTGGCGAGTCATGATATCGCGGGGTCGGATGTCCTCCTTAAGAATGTTGCGAATAGCAGGTCCAATCTTCTCACACTCGGCCCTCTTGCTCGCATCCTCGGCAGGGCTACTGCTGCTGCCGGGGAGGGTCATACCCAGAGTCTCGATGGCGGTGGCCATGGTGTTGGCAGTGTACATGCCACCACAAGCACCACCACCAGGGCAGGCGTGTCGGATGATGTCGAAACGCTCCTCTTCGGTGATCTCGCCGGTGATGTACTGGCCGTAAGCCTGGAATGCAGAGACGATATCGATGGATTCACCCTTCTTGGTGCATCCGGGCTGGATAGTTCCACCGTAGACCATGATGCTGGGGCGGTTCACACGACCCATGGCAATAGCAACACCGGGCATGTTCTTGTCGCACCCGGGCAAGCTGATATTGCCATCGTACCATTGGCCGTTCATGACAGTCTCGATACTATCGGCGATAATCTCTCTGCTCTGTAGCGAGTATCGCATACCGGTAGTACCCATGGAGATACCGTCAGAGACACCAATGGTGTTGAAGCGGTAGGGGATAAGGCCAGCCTTGGCAACGGACTCCTTGACAAGCGCAGAGAGATCCATCAAGTGCATGTTGCAAGGGTTGCCCTCATACCAGACAGAGGAGATGCCGACCTGGGCCTTGTTCATGTCGTCCTCAGACAGGCCAGTGGCGTAGAGCATGGCCTGGGAGGCGCCCTGGGCCTTGGGCTGGGTGATGTTGGCCGAGACCTTGTTGATGTTGTCATTGGCGGTGCGGAGGGAGGAGGTGGAAAAGAGACGGCTGTAGAGGAGAGAAGGTTAGTATAAAGAGCATAGTAATCACTGTTAAGGATGAATTGGGTCGGATGGGGGTGAGGTCATCATCATACCCATTGTTCCTCGAAGAGAGGGGGAGAGCTCCAAGAGCTCTCGACCGTAGACGCAGCGACCTGGAAAGCATTGTGACGACCAAAGCCAATTGCGGCTTTCAAGATGGACTCGGACGTGAAATAACGAGCCTCCTCGACGCTATTCTCAACAAGTGATCCCGCTGAATCCCAGGTCAAGGCGGTGAATGACTGGCTCGGACAAGATGTGAATTTCTTTCCGTTGCTCGCTGCGATGTCGGCTGGGCCTTTTTACCCAAACCAAAATTTCCCACCTTCCCTGTGATCTTCCCTGTGACCTGGGCGCTGCCTCCCCGCTGGAACGCTCCCCGCATGACAACTCGGCTGTTGTGATTGGCCCGGGGGCTCATCGTGGGCCGCCTGCAGCAGCCACCTGCGCTGCCAAGTCGTGCGTCCGGGGGAACTGCTTCAACTCCGGCGAAGCATCCACACGATTGCACCTGCCCTTGCCTTTTGTTGGAGAAGCTTGACTGCCAGTGGGGGAATTGAATTGATCTCCGCATATTCTGCCGAGGCATCCGAATTGCTTACTGCTATGACTTTACTGTAAAGCTTTCTTGAATTGTCATGATAGCTTCTGTTTGCACGCTGTTGAGAACAACTACTCGGCATTTTCCTGATCATGCTGTTCAATGGGTGAGACCGAGATGGGCGGTGGCACTCACAGCATCCTGAGCTGCCCTGGCGTCGAGGCGAACAATCAGGCATAGTTGACATCCCTCTCAAAGGTCAGATTTGATTGTAGTTTCATTTTTAACACTACCTAGCTCACTGTGCCATGTAGTTCTCGGTATGCTTCTGACCTCTTCAGCATCCAAAATATCCTGCTTGTCATGGGAAACCCCACCATGATATCTTCATCTCCAACCAGCCCCAACTGTCAAGTCCCCAGAGCTGGCGACTCGCTCACGCCCTCAAAGCTGCATGCTCCAAATCGACCAATGCCTTTTTAATCGCCTCCGAAATACCCTCAATGTTCTCAAAAGAGAACAGCTCAAAGTGATGCCCCTCCACATCCACCACCTGAGCAAACATGTCCTTCTCATGGGCGTCCCATCCCAGGTTTCGTTCTTCTCGGCGCCCGTCGACGAGCTCGCCTCTCTGGTCTGGCACCGACTTGTTGGCTCGGAGCATCGTGGTCCGTGGACGTTGTCCCGCGGAATCTCCGTCCCAGACCGGGGGAGTCCAGTGCTGAATCATGCGTCGCGCGTCGACCATGGCTCGGTCTGAGAGGATCTCGTTCTTTCTCTTGCCCTCCTCGGAAACGTTGGCTGGGGCGGTGGTGAAGCGCTTGACCGGGTAAACGCTGTCAACCATGAGGATGCCGATGACTTCCACGCCACTATCCTCCTTGTCAAGCTGCTTCGCCATCTCTAAACTCAAGAGTCCACCCAAACTCCATCCGCCGAGAAGAAGCCTGACTTTGCCATCTGCGTTGCGTCGCTTGGGGAACTCGGGCTCTCTGATAGCGTTTTTGATGAAGCCGCAGTAGAGACGGGCCATCTCAGTGATGCCGCCATCAAAGGGCTCGCCGCTACTGAAATTGGGATTGTGAATGCCGTAGACAAGGCGAGATATGGGGTTAAGGCAATGGTAGGCAAAGGTCGTGCCGCCGCCGTCGTGAATGAGAAAGGCGGGCACTGAATAGCCACTGCCGCCGGGGCTCCAGTCTTCGGGCTGGACAATTTGAGGGTTCTTGTCCATGCTGGGATGTTGAACTGACGAGGCGAGCTGTGGTGACTCTTGGCCGGGTTCAATCTCTCAAGTTGTGAAGATGTGAGGTTGACGCAAGATCGAAGCAGAGTTGCAGTTCAGTTGTGTTTATATCGGGAGTTGCGCAAACGACCAAATTGACTCAACAAACAATAATTCGCTCAATAAAAAGAGGAGTTCAGAACAGCTCCCAAACAAAGAGAAGAAGAGAGCAGCAAACATACAAAAAGAACAAACGATCAGTTAAAAGACGTACTTCACGTTTTGATTGACGTCTAGAAGGTGAGATCTTGCAAGCTTTGTGCCAACATGTACTATATCAACGCATTTGCGGAACCGTCCGGCGTGGCATCGGCGGTGAAATCTCAGCCCTATCGGCAACTATGGGGCCAGACCCGGAGGTAGGCCGGGTGGCTTGGACAACTACAACCAATGCCAGAAACATACTGAACATGATGTTCTTGTATTAATATCGTACATATATATGGTATGTCGCTATTCTACAGGCTCGGGGGCGCCCTGCAACTTGGGCTCGGCAAGATATCCCTGCAGCCTCCAGAGGAGCAGATGCAGGCTTCTCGCGCTTTTACTCTTCCAGTGCTTCAACACCAGTATTTCCTGATCCCGGAATACCTCTGCTTCATCTTTCAATCTCTGCACTTCCTCCTCCCCTAGTAGCCAGATCAGGTCATGCACGGCCATCTTACCCCCGTAATTCGCGCCCTCCACGTCAAGGGTGGCATACCCAGCCGTCGCTGCATTCGACTCCTTTGGTATCCAGAGTACGCATCCACCCTTGTCGACTGTCTTCGCATAGTCCCAGCTAGCACATGGCTGTATGAACTTGTACATGGGGCCATCGCTCCGTTTCCCACGTTGGATGAGCGCATCGACGGCCTTGCGTCGCATCATATTCAAGAGAACATCGCCCATATCAGGCCTCCAGATTCTTTCATAGGCTTTGTTCATTGACAATGTTCCATGGCGAGGAGATGACATCCTAGCCTGCAGCCTCCTCCCAACCTTCTTCATGCCTAACAAATCGATAACGTTCTTGCGCCCGAGAATATACACCGTCATCGGCGCTCTCCGAGGCCTCCATTCCTCGGGCAATGCCTCTTGTGTAGCATCGAGTTCTACCGGTGATGTTGTTGCTGCTGTGGCGACGGCATTCTCGGCGGTAGCTTGATCGTATACTGCAGCGTGTGCCTTGGTAGTGGATTCACTTTCGCTTGCTCCGCTCTCGATTTCGGTATGTTCGCTCGTTTTCGATCGGGAGATGTTTGGGTCATGCCAGGGCATAACGTTGTCGAATGCGAGAGGGCCTGGTGCCCACCATAGACTCGACACTTCAGGGTCCGGATGCTTCACCAGCTCGAAATCCTGGTAGAAGTATCTGGGGAGGAAAGTGGCTGAGTTTCTGCAGCGTCGTATGGGGGTAATCAGTGCTTCGGCTGCAAACGTATCAGTTCAACTCACTTGAGCAGTGTTATGCTGCCTACCGTATGGGTTGTTGGATAGCTTCTTCCGGAACTGGCCTGACGGCTTCGTAGGCCCGTTCTTTTTCTGCCGTCGCCTCGCCTTCATCCACGCCGGATCCATGACTGGAGAGATCGGTAATGAACCTGTTGCTGTTGAAACCGTCTTCGTTTCGGGGTCAACCTTGAGGGGATTGCCATCGACATCGTAGCCCAGCCCAGACTCGACCTGCTCCAGGAGAGCCTCCTTTGTTAGGGCTGATTTGTCGTAGGTAACCCATCGTTTCTGGCCCTCAATTCCCAATCTGATGGCCTGAAAAGGGCTTGCATGGGCAGCTGTACATCGCTTCATTGTTTCGGGTAGTGTTATCGCCAATTCATCGCCTGTTGGTGGTTTGTAGTGATTGTCGCGCGCTGTTGGTCGCCCGGCGTTGGAGAAATTTCCAGGGTGTAGCTAGATCTTATCGGCGGTCGGAACATTATCGACGACGCGCCCGAGCTACGGTAAAGCTCCCCCACCAATTCCAGTCGCATACCTAGCCTTTAACAACACTTCCTACGTTTATCTACAACAATGCTTTTACGACCGAGTACATTACGCGTACTGCGCGGGGTGTCGCAGCAGCATGTGAGAGCCTTTGGCTTCTCTAGCTCCTCTGCGCCGGCATCGGCATCGCCAATGGCCAACATCCCCATGCCCTACATTGAAGAGTCGTCGGTGAGCTGCGTCGTTCTGAATAGCCATGGTTCTTTGCTAATAGAAGTAGGCCGCTGGCAGGAAAACATGTTTGTTCAATCCCATCTTTGTGACGAACCAGACGCTGACGAGCCACAGGGGATATCTTTTCGAAGCTGCTCCAGGTAAACATCAGCACCATCAAGATCTCGAATGCAGTCCTAACGTCACCAGGAACGCATCATCCTACTTAATGGCGAGGTCAACGATTACATGTCCGCATCCATCGTCGCCCAGCTCTTGTGGCTCGAGTCCGATACACCCGATAAGCCGATCACGATGTACATCAACTCGCCTGGCGGTTCTGTTACTTCAGGTACGGACGTTGGATAGCGCATCTCGATCGAAGCTCACTATAACCGCAGGAATGGCAATTTATGACACCATGACATATATTAAGTCTCCCGTATCAACCGTCTGCGTTGGCGGTGCCGCGTCAATGGCTGCGATCCTCCTTGCGGGAGGTGAGGCCGGCAAGCGGTTCTCGCTCCCTCACAGCTCCATCATGATTCACCAGCCTCTCGGAGGAACGCGAGGCCAAGCATCAGATATCCTGATCTACGCGAACCAGATCCAAAAGATACGAGAGCAGTCGAACAAGATCATGCAGTACCACCTCAACAAAGCCAAGGGCAGCGACAAGTATACGATTGAGGAGATCAATGACTTGATGGAGCGAGACAAGTACCTGTCCCCAGATGATGCCCTGGAGCTAGGAGTTATCGACGAGATCTTGACCAAGCGACCTGAGTTGGAGCAGGAGAAGAAGGATGAGCAGACTGATGCGCCCAAGACGAGCTAGGTGCGCGGTCGAAGAAATGAAGGATGAAGAGGAAGGATAGCACAGCGACAGTTAGGCAAATTGCCCAGGCTGGCTTAGAGTGTCTCGGGAGGTTCGGATTGCACACCGAGCCGAGAGAAGTGTTCGTGTACAACTAGATGGCTGTTTAGCTGACAATACTACCTGTTTGGGTTGGTTTTTGGGGAACAGTTTATCCGCCAAAAGCGCCAATCTCGGGTCGACGGCTCTGTCTGCGGCCGTATTCTATTCGAAACAGAAGGATAAGCGATGAACAGCCAATCTCATCAGTCGTCTCTGTTATATCTTGTCGGCCTGCGTCAGGTTGAGTGAGCATTAGTAATGCCAGGGGCTGGAAGTATAGAAAACCACGCGCCCAGGAAAAGGATGGTCTGCTTCTGTTGTTAGATTGGATGAAGGGGACATGACGGCTGACTCGTACGGAATAGAGTGGACCGTTCTCCAGCTTCATGGCATCTTGTGCGGTTATGTCTTTGGACGTTTGTAAAGCTGGTGATGTAGGGTAACTTTGATTCACCAGACATGGGTATTACAGAGATTCGAGAAAGAGAGAAGTGATAACTCCGCTGGAAAACCATGTCTTTACAAGGTTATCTGGTTCCTCTCATCCTCCCTAGAAGCTTAGCTCTCATGAGAGACCTCAACATGAGGAAATGCCGATATCCAAGTCAACGCAGCTAACGAGGCTTGACGTCATGTCTTTATCCACAAGCCCCACTAACAATGCCCCGCGGTGCCCCTCCATTGCTACGGCAAAGGTTTTGGAGGGAATCTTAAGACCTTCTGTACCCTGAAGATCCCCAGCGAAGATCAGCAAGAAATTCTGTTTCTCTCCGTTCCCTCCTCGTGTCTCCTCTTTCACAGTAAATACAGTTCAAGATGGAATACGATACCAAGACCCGTATGTGATATCTCCGCCAGCGCAAAGAGCTCCAACTGACGGCGCATGATACAGCCCAATCCGTGACCAGCGATCCCAAGTCGTTCGCTAGCGACTCGGTTCGACAGCGATGGCCTGTAATTCTGGTGAGAAGGCCGTGTATGCCTCATACTTACTCATATTAACTGTAGTAGACCCAATCCATCGACAACGTCTACCGAGCGGTCTCCAAGACTACCGAACCCGAGGCGGAAGCAGAGGGCAAGAAGATCATTGAGCAGTTGGGTGCTCTCAAGTACGAAATCGAGCACGACCGCAAGCTAACGTACGAATATACCCCTCCCAGCGCGATTGAGGGACCAAGTCTGACTTCTGTAGTCCTATCCCCGACGATGGCTTCACCGATGAGATCAAGGCCTACAACAAGGAGGTCGAGGCCCTTGGCCCCGATGCTCACTGGTACGATGTACCCTGGCTCTTCTCCGAGTGCTACATGTATAGGTAAGGTGATTTAAACCAGACCCAAGAGCCAATGCTTACAGCCGGCAGACGCATGAGCACTTTCTTCCAGAACAGCAAGCACTGGAAGTCCTACGACATGTATGCCCGCCAAAAGATGGACACCTTCCGATCATCGCGGCCGGCCGTCCTGGAGCTTGCCAGCAAGTACAAGCAGTTCGTGCAGCAGCTCCGTGCCAACAAGGACTCCACCCACGATGCCGAGGCTGAGAAGCTCCTGTTCACCGAAATGTTCGAGATCTGCCTCTGGGGCAACGCTACCGACCTGTCCCTTCTGACCAACCTGACCTACGAGGATATCCAGAAGCTCCAGGGTTCCGAAGCTCGCAAGGCGGCTGAGAAGAACATTCTGGTCAACGACCTTCCCAAGGCGTACGAGATCCTCAAGAAGGCCCAGGCTGATGGTAAGAAGGAGCGCCGTGTTGACTTCGTCCTTGACAATGCCGGCTTCGAGCTGTACGTCGACATGATCCTAGCTGGTTACCTGCTATCTTCAGGTTTGGCCACTCAGATCGTCCTCCGTCCCAAATCCATCCCCTGGTTCGTCTCGGACGTGCTGCCCAGCGACTTTGCCGGTCTTTTGAACGCTGTTGCCAACCCTCGTGCTTTGTACGAGACGCCCTCAGAGGATGAGGAGCTTCAGGGCAAGTCCCCTGAGCCTCTATCGAAAGAGGCCGAGCAGGACCTCCAGTTCCTCTTCCAGGAGTGGGCTGGATTCCACTCTGAGGGTGAGCTCATCCTCCGCCCCAACCGATACTGGACAGCTGGAGGTAGCTTCTGGCGACTGCCCAGCGAAAACCCCGAGCTGCATGAGGAGCTCAAGCCTGCTGAGCTTATCATTTTCAAGGGTGACCTGAACTACCGAAAGTTGACTGGCGACGTAAGTTACCGTGACTACCATTAAAACACTGTACTGATCAAGGACTAGGCTTGGTGGCCTGCTACTACTCCTTTTACCGAGGCTATCGGCCCCATGGGTCCCTCATCAGGCTTGAATGTCCTGTCTCTGCGAACCTGCAAGGCTGACGTTGTTGTCGGCCTCCCTGAGGGCAAGGACGAGGAGCTCAGGATGACCGAGGGTGGCGGCGGCGACTCGGGCTCTCGACGATGGGCATGGCACGGCAAGTGGGCCGTTGTATGCCTCTCTCAGGGGCATTAAAAGTGATGTTTTGATGACGGGATCTTGATGGTCTTGTTCCCGGTTGACGATATGAATGATAGAATTGATGATAGACTTTTAGAAGGTTTGGATATTTAGGGAGGGACAGACAAGTCCACTTCTCGGAATGGGGGCAGGGCCCCTCAATCTGATCTCAGAAACTCCCTACTGGAGGATTCACATCCATATCCTTATCTACCATCTCAGCTTCATTGTGACACGCCAGCTTGTGCAACTTGTGACGACTCAGGCCATTGAATCTTATGAGTATCAATGAGCAGGCCGGAAGGCGGATTGTTTGAGAAGCTGATGACTCCGAGTTGTGAGAATGGATTCGTTCTCGTGTGTTACGGTTAGTGAAACATATCGTTACGGGAATCCTCTTCTCTCGCTCTGGACATGTCTCTGAGACATTTCCAGATGGAGCATATCCCGTTGGTGACCTCTCGTTTCTCAGCGACTCTTCTATCGCTCCCTATATCGGAATCAACAATGGCGTACGCGGCGATGTATCGAAGACCAGCCTCCCACCGATACCCTCTGAATGGATTCTCTCGCCAGATAAAGATCAAATGTCTGCTTTCTGCCCTAGCGGGGGGCGTATATTGACCTTCTTTGCCGTCTCGGAGGTACTCATCTCCATCCTCGTTCCTATAGTGGCATCTCGACCTCTTAAACACCATGTCTCGCTTGGCTGGCTCGGTCGACGTACAAAATACTCACTCGTTCCTGAAATGGGGAGCTTTTGATGCGATTCCAGCTAATGGGGAGATTACCCATTCGGATCTGGCCAAGAAGGTTGATGCAGATGAGTCCCTCATCCGTGAGTATTAATGGAATTGGAAGAATAAAAGATCTTACATGTCCATAGGCCGAGTTGGAGGGATGCTAGTTGCTACGCGAGTCCTTTGTCAAGTTGGAGATGATAAACTCGCCCACACACCCAAGTCTCTAATCCAGACAGACAACAGCTCTTACAGCTACTTCTTCCGCATGACTTAGACTATCCGTTACCTCCTGTTCATAATGAAATTACTGATCTTCTTTCAGCTTTGACGAGACCCTCGTCCCCTACGCCTTCATGCCGCGGTACCTCGAACAGTACGGCCTCCGCGAGCCCTAGAGCCATAACCACAATTCCTACAGCTTCGCAGACGATCACCCTGAGAAGTCATTTTGGGATGTCCTGCATCAAGACCCCGAGCGGATGCAAGTCTTTCAGCATAAAATGAAGAGCGCTGAGACCATAATTCCTGCGGCGGGTCTGTACGACTACTCTTGGCTTCAAGGTGATGATGGTGAGAGACCGCTGTTGGTGGATGTTGGAGGTGGCAGGGGTCATGTCGTTCAGGTTACTTGTGAGGAGAATATGGCTTGCAAAAGAACGATGTGCGGTTCAGGATAGAGAAGATGTGACCAAGGAAGCTCAGGAACTTGATGCGCCTCTTGCTATTGTGGAGTGTGAAGCTTCAATGAGCTCACGAAATATAAATATTCACCGTTCATCATTTTATCTGTATTGTCGATGCATGTTCAGTCAGTTTTAAAATGATTCAGCTACTCGAAACCCTTTAATTACAGGGCATGAAAGACAACCTAGGAGTGTGTCACTGTTTGGCGATATCGACAAGTCTTGATCTAGGGTTGGTCAATGCCCCCCGCGAGAGACATCCATTATCACATTGGATGTTCGAAAAGTGCTGTAATCTTATAGAGAAGCACTTCTGTTTCTCATATCAGCATGACAGAGCCGACTAGTGGTAAGTTCTCCCGCATTACTCTCATAATCTCTGGAATAGTTCGCCACGGCACGCAATATTATCTTGGTCAAGGTAACTTTGTGGGTCTCTATTGTTATTGACTCCAGGTCTCTTTAAGGATTGTAAGATCTTGCCCCAAGCACTGATAGGCAATGCCACTGCGATTAAACGGGCCTCTCACGATTCTTTATCCATGGCATCCTGCTTTCCCCGGTTCTCCTTCGCTTCAGACTCCCGCCTTGCTTTGGTCACGATGACTTGCGCTTGAATCTCTCGAGCTAAAGAGCCTGGAGTGCGTGCGCCTGTGCTACGAACACGATCCTGTTCATAATCTCTTCAGAACCAAGTTACTCATGAAAGGGATAGCTGGGCTTACTCACCTGGTCAGGCTGGAGTCGCCCGTCGTGGTAGTGGCTTGAACATGGCTGCGCGTTGGGCCGAGCGGCGAGACATTCGTGCATTGTAATCAGAGACTGGGGTGCGTCTGATCTTTTGGTGAGTCTTTTGAAGTCGCTATATGGGCCAAGTGTTGGGAAGCGAGAGAACTAACCGGTCATGGGGCCTTGAAGGGGGCCTTCGCCCTTGGCCTCGGCGGAGGAGGCTTCGAACTGGTTGAGGACTTCCCGAGTGGGCATGATGGGTGATTCTGTTTGGAGATTGAAGTGATTTGTAAGAATATGTAGATGGTCTTTTCTTAGGGAGTGGTAAGGAAGGTCAAAGATAAAACGTCAGTCCAGCCAACGGCAGAGGATAATGTACGGCATAAGAGGAAGTGAATCAGGTTCTATACGTCATTATTCTAATTGATTGGCCAAATAATGGAAAGAAACAGGCAGACATTCACATTGTGTAACTAGGAGCTGGTCGCACCTGTGTATAACTGATGGAAGAGAAGGCCGAGAGTCAGGTTATCACAGGGGAGTGAGTAGGTGTGAAATAGACGCCTTGAAGGTGAATATGAAAACAAGCGTCATCCGCAGTAGAATTTGTTGTGATGAATTTCTTATAGTTCTAGGTCTTGGAGAAACGATTTGATTGAGCTTAAAGGACTGAAAGTAGTTCGTCCAAGTCATTAGAACTGCGTATACAAGAGCGAGCCTACCTAGGTTGAAGCCTGTGAGAATAGAACCTGGAAGTCAGCGCTGAACCCCTGTAGTGAACATCTTAATACGCCCCGCAAATTGGCCAGTGCCAGCTCCCGTCAGGTGACGACACCAATATTGAAGCGCAATTCATCAACCCGAACCTCTCGTTCTAACCAAATACAAGCAGTTATAACCGTGTTTTAAGCCACGAATGAAGGTCGTTATGAATGCAAGTGGTGCAAGGCCTCTCATTCCCCGTCTCCCTAGCGGCATGAGCTCTACTCACTCCCCTCAAGACCACGGCGCGACAACCCCGAGGCCTTCCACATCAGGAAGAAGACCCATCCGCTCGCGCGAGGGTTGCCTGACCTGTAAACGAAGAAAAGTCAAGTGCGACGAACAAAGACCGAGATGCTCTCACTGTGAGCGACTCAATATGGAGTGCAAGTGGCGTCCGCATCAGCGATCAACAGCTCAGAGGAGGCAGCATAACACGGACTTTAGCAGCCAACAGCAGCCGGAACAGAATCTCTCGCCTGCCACGGAAACATCGCCTGGGAACTCTGTCTTCCAGCCTGTACATGCTGTAGACGAGGTCTTTGACTATGCGAGCTTCATGTGGGATTCTGGGGACTTTTGGCAGCAAGTGCCTCCAGATATGAATCAGAATGCAGGGTTGGAGGCACATATGCTGGCAAGTACAACAGTTATCTTCTTCTCATAAACATCCTACTGACTTCTCTCGCAGGGGGCACATTCACAAATCGCGTTTCCAGACAGGACAGCCTTTGCAAATCCCTTCCCAGCGCCTTCTCTCACACAAAGCAATGCCAGCCAAGAGAGGCCGACGTTGCCACAGGAGAATGGAAGCGATACCCTCATGGAGTTCTTTGCCAACTCTGTGAACCCGCCCATTATCGCCGAGGTTGAAACGCAGAAGAAATGGGTCACGATGAGGCAGGCTGTCGTTGAAATGGCCAACGTCTCTCCCATGGTACGACATGCTATCCTTGCCTTTTCCAATCTTCTTCTCTCTCGGAGGGACGGAACCTGGATCATGAGCGATCAGAATCACTACGAACGTGCTGCGGTAGAGGTTGCCGGGCATGACGGAACATTCATGACCGAGCACAGTCCAGCCCGTGAATACCTGCTCGCGGCTCTCTTCTTCCTCAGCTATATCGATATCCTGGAGAGCCGTCTCGATGCGGCACACTCTAATCTCAAGCGCTCCTATCTTCTATTCCAGGGGAGCAGCAAGAGCAGCTTTACCTCGATCGAGAAGCAGCTGCTTTTATGGATTCGACTGCTCGATGGGAGGGCGGTATCGGCGGGCGGTGACGGTCTGTTCTTGACCAAGGATGATGAAGTTCTTCTGGTAGAAGCGTCGCCTGCAAGTTTCGACGGAGAAGCCGACGATGCTTCCAAGCACGACCCTACAGACGACATTGAAGATGTGCTGTTCCAAGTCTTGTATCAACCCGGTGTTGTGTTTTACCAGAAAGTGCAGAGCTTCATGGGCAGGATCTCGAAGATCGATCCGTGGCATCGTTCGCGAGGCACTGTAGAGGATGAGACCGAGGTTATGAACATTGGCGCGGTGATTGCAGCCGATCTGCGAACTCTGTACGAACAGCGACCTCCGCTGATGGACTATGCCGTGGCAGGCAAACTGACGGAACCGCACGTCTCAAAACACCTGGCCTTTGTCATCACACGCGCATTCCGGACATACCTATCCAACTACTACGCCAGTAAAGTCCACCTACACCGCGTAGCATACAAGAGCCTGCCTCTAACAAAAGAGGCGTCTGAAGCTCTGAACCAGATCCGACAGCTGGCCCGGCAGATCGTGGCAGATTTGGAGGTTGACGATACGCTTCCGGTCAACATGCTCTGGCCGTTGCTGATGCTGGGCGTTGAGGAGCATGATCCTAACGAAAAGGTCTGGATCAAGACTCAGATCCTCCGTATGGAAAAGGTCGCGGGCAATGCGCGCATCACGGCTCAGGTGCTGGAGGAGGTTCAGGCGAGACAGGAGACTGCCAAGGCGCGGATGGATATCCGGGCTGTCATGCACGCCGTCTTTAACTCGTGCTTTGCCATCGTATGAGCTATGGAGACGGGAGTCCAGTTTGGGGTTTCCCATGGCGCCGACAAGTTTCCATCCCTTTACGGTCCTCGGCCGTCTGCTGCCGTTAGCAGACACCCGTCAGGCGTCGCTTGTGGCGTCTGTGATCCGATGAGCTCGCCCACTCGGCTTCAACCCAGCCCAAAGGAGAGATCCTGGCTCAAGATGCATCTGCCCTGACGTCCCTCGGCTCGACGCCCCACACACTCACTTCGTGCCGATCGGATGTGGTCTCATGAGCCACTAATTACGGAGCGCGGATCTCCAACTTCCCCGCATAGAGTCATGACGGCGCATCGTGAACTACGCGACGTGTGGACATTCGTGGTGCATGGTCATGGCCTCGAGATCTGGACGTGGCACGACGCTGTTGGGGCTTGATGGAGACGCAAAAGAGACCCCTGCGGGGAAAAGGTTGAGAGTGGCACAAATACGATAAAATAAATTGTTGCTACTCCCATGGAGGAGGTGTTCTTGTGCTCCATCCTCATTCCAGCTTACTCCGTTAACGCCTTTACGATATTCCTGCATTGCATCACCTGGCGTTGTGTCGTTCCTCTCCCCATATACCCTCATTCAACATCAAATCACACAAGATGGGTTCAATCGTCGCAAACAAGGGCAAGACGTTTCCTCCTGGGATTCACGTCCCCTCTCTCACCTGGTTTGGCAACGATGCGAACCAAGAGATTGATTGGGACCTCCAGAAGAAGCATATCGAGTTCTTGGTGAACTCTGGCCTAGATGGGAGTACGTATAAGCACATTCTTGGTACGAACGGGATGCTAATGTTCTACGATAGTCGTCATTGCCGGAACCAACGGTGAAGCAGTGACCCTCACAGCGGCCGAAAAGTCACAACTGGTGCGAACGACTCGAGAGATTGCGACCACGGCCGGTCGCCCAGACATGCCTATCACGATGGGCACATCCTCGCAATGCACACGAGAAGTCATCAACGAGACACGATTGGCAAAGGAAGCGGGCGCCGACTTTGTACTTGTTCTGACGCCCAGCTACTTCCACTTTGCCATGACCCAAGATGCGATCGTGGAATTCTTTGAGGAGCTGGCTGCAGCAAGCCCATTGCCCGTCGTCGTATACAACTTCCCCGGCGTCGTTGCGGGACTCGACGTCAACTCGGAGATGCTGGAGCGCCTGGCCCAGCACCCCAACATTGTCGGCGTGAAGCTGACGTGCGGCGGCATCGCCAAGGTGGCGCGTGTGGCAGCGCAGTACAAGCCCGACGAGTTCTCGGCCCTCGCTGGACAGAGCGACTGGCTGATCCCCGCCATGGCCGTGGGAGCGACAGGAACCGTGACGGGCGTTGCGAACCTGTACCCCAAGACGTGCATGCAGATCTTTGACCTGTACAGGGCCGGCAAGGTCAAGGAGGCCGAGGCGGCGCAGCTCAAGCTGGCGCAGATGGAATGGGGCTTTGCAAAGGGCGGTATCAACGGGACCAAGTGGGTTGTGGCCAAGCTGCGAGGGTATCCGCTCGAGAGCTGCCACTGCCGGAGGCCGTATCCCGAGTATAGCGACGAGGGCAAGCAGGAGTGGATTTTCAAGGTTGTGGAGCCGCTGTCGGCTGTTGAGAAGGGGCTTGGGAAACGGGGGGCGGATATCTAGAGTTGTGGAGATGGTGATGGCATCTTGAATTGAATATCTTTGAAGCTTACAACATGGGAGAAGTTGAGGAGTCGATATGTGAAGAGAAGACTGCAAACTATCAACGATAGGCAGATTGCAAAGTCGTTAGTGGAATTGAACGTTGACTACACGATCATGCCGCTGCAAAGTTCGTTTTCTTTTATATAGTTATTTCACTAAGCCAAGACATTTGAAGTGTCCAAATCATGTTTGATATCATCTCTCTCATCCCGAGTCGCGATGTTAGCCGTCTCCAGAGTCTGATGGATGTTACATATCAAAGCCTACGTCAGCCGAAACAAAGAGACATGAATCGTTCCAACCTAGCTTTATGAACTAGGTACCGACCGTGCATCCGTCATCGGCTACTACTAACCCGAGTCATGCTCCCCCGCATCGCCCAATCCTCCAATCGCCTCGCTCGCTCGCCTCGGCTCGCCAGTCGGCACCTTATTCCCACGATCCCCTGTATCTCAGCATCATGTGTTTGCGAGCCCAGCCCAGTCAAGTTATGAGCCGACTGGCGCGATTTCCCCATCCCTCCCCCAGCTTTTTCCATACCCCGGTTTCCTGCTCTTCTCCAAGAGGACGCACACCCTCCCCCGGATTCTGGGTGAATCCCCGCAGGTCGAACGATCGGAAGACAGATGTTAAATATCTGGTGTCTCCTTCTGGGGGGAGCGTTAATTAGACAGATGGTTAGTTAGCTAACTACCCGGCTGTCAGATTCGGATCAACGAGACGAAATCAGCAGGGATCGCCGCGACGAAATAAACTCGATTGCCAATTGAGTTGGGAGAGGATTCATCTTTTTTTCTTTTGCGGGACATTAGATCCTTTTGCCGAGGTCTTGCTCTATCATAACAAGTTGTGGCCCGACGACTTACACGCATCCAACAACACGCGACTCAACCATCGTCACTATGGGTGGCTTCCGCGCCGTCGAGGATCGGCCAACGCCCAAGGAGGTGTACAACTGGCGCCTCTACACCGAAGCGTCCGTCATCGCCACGGGATCATTGCTGTGAGCTCACCCCCGATCGTGAGAGACTGCCGAGCTCTCTTTACTGACCCTCACAGCTTCGGCTACGACTCGGCCTTTATAGGCACGACAATCGCCCGGGATAGTTTCAAGCTCGACTTTGACATTGGCGAGAACGAGTCCGCCGACATCTCGAGCAACATCACTTCGACATTCCAGGCCGGTGCCTTTTTCGGTGCCATCATCTGCTTTCTGCGTATGAACCCCCCGCCTTGAAGGAGACAAGACATGGACGCTGACGGGATGCTCTGGATAGTTACCGAAAGGATTGGCCGCAAATGGGCTCTCCAGGTTAACGTGGTTGTTTTCCTTCTTGGTGCCATCCTCATGACAGCCGCCACCAATCAACTCTCATATATCTGTGAGCACTCTTTACTCCGTCTCATAGACTCCCTCTAACAACCGCAGATGCTGGCCGCGCTCTCACCGGCATCGCCTGTGGCGCCATCACCGCGACCGTCCCCAGCTACATCGCCGAGCTCTCCATCGTCTCGATCCGCGGCATCCTCACCGGCCTCTTCGAAGTCGCCTACCAGATCGGCTCGCTCGTCGGCTTCTGGATCAACTACGGCATCAACCAGAACATGGACCCTACATCATCCACCAGCTGGCGCGTGCCCATGGCTGTGCAGATTGCTCCCGCGGGCGTGCTCTTTGTCGGTGGTTTCTTCCTCCACGAGAGTCCGCTGTGGTTGATGCGCAAGAACCGGGAAGAGGATGCGACTCAGGCTTTGGAGTGTTTGCGGAAACTGCCTCGTGATCATCAGTGTAAGTGCAGGTTGTCTTGTATGGTGGTGACGGGTTGAGGCTAACACTTTTCCAAAGACCTTCAGGAGGATCTCGACATGATCCGGAGCCGTCTGGCGGACGAAGCCCTCGTTGCCAGCAAGTTTGGCAATGGCTCCTGGGCTTTCTTCCGCGGCGCCCTCTCTGAATTGTGCCGCAAAGGCATGTGGAACCGTGTTCTATTGGTGTTTTGTTCTTTCGCCCTACAGAACATGTCTGGTGCTGCTGGTAAGACTTGATACTGTGGCAAGGCTTCGGTAATGTGCTAACAGGGCTGTAGCCATCAACTACTACTCTCCTACCCTCTTTGGGTCGCTGGGTATCAGCGATGTTGCTCTCTACACCGGAATCTACGGGTTGGTCAAGGGTTAGTTTGTAAAACCCGCTTGCCTCTGTTACATCTGCTAATTATTCCACAGCCGTGGCGTCCATCATCTTCTACGGCGCTCTCATCGATATCTGGGGACGACGTAACCCTACCATCATCTCTTCAGCCATGTGCTCGGTCTGTTTATGGATCGTGGGCTCGTACGTCAAGATTGGCCACCCTGCCACCATCATTGCCGAGGGCAAGGAGCTCTCGCCCTCTACGGCTGCTGGCGGTAAGGCTGCGACGGCCATGATTATGATTTATTCTGTTTTGTAAGCTTCATACCCTATGAATCTGTCCACGTAGAACCCCACTGACTCTTCTTTAGCTGGTCCTTTGGTCTCAACGGTATTCCCTGGATCGTCTCTGCCGAGATCTTCCCCGGCGCTCTTCGTACCCTGACCGGCACTTATGCCGCTTGTATTCAATGGTGGGTATTCCAATGCATGCTAATAAGAAACAAAGCTGACTCATTATAACAGGCTCACTCAGTTTGCCATCACCAAGGCGCTGCCCTACATCTTTACGTCTTTCGGCTACGGCACCTGGTTCTTCTTTGCTTGCTGGATGATCACCGCCACTGTCTGGGCCTTTTTCTTCCTGCCCGAGACCAAGGGCAAGACCCTCGAAGAGATGGATGTCATGTTTGGATACGTTCACGATCGAGCACCGAGCGACCACGACGACATGGTCAAGTCTACGAGCAAGGCTTCTGCGATTGAGCACTCTGAGGAGAGAGTGTAGATCAGACGACAAAGGGCAATGATGTCTTTGTTATGGAGTGATTGAGGATCTGCTGCATCATTATCGGCAACTTGGGCAGAGGTAGCTAGTGTCTGTTACGTGTGAGCGTTCGCTGCAGATTGTTGGACCCAAAGACACCATATCACTATTAATAACACCCCAAACCGATTACAACGAATCACAGCCTTTATCTGTCATTAAAAGTAAAAGTGGCTGTTTTGCAAACGGACTATTCCAAATGTCTTTCAAAGTGGTGATGAGACCCCTGTAAAGCAAACAAAGACTCACAACCGCCCATGCAGCAATATGCAGGGTGCAGGAGGTCGATAGTGTGACGCACAAACGGATTGTGATTTCTTTGCACAGTTTCAGGACTTCTTTGTGACTAGTATCTAAGAAAAGCAATGCAGCTGAGGGTTCAAGTGAGTATGCAACCAGCTCCTAAATATATAATATGGACGACTAGCTCAGACCGCACGAGTGAAACACCAGATCACACTCGCTGTTACTTCACGGGTCTTTGGTATATCAGCATCAATAATTACTCAACTACATATCCTACAACATGGTAGATTCGGGGTTTCTGAATGGCGATGGTCGTCACCAAACGCATGCCAAGCCACAAGTTATCAACCCAGCAGTTCTGCTGAGCCAGGGATTCAAGACGCCTCCGCCCCCAGACAGGCCTTTAAATCCTACCGATGCGATCAATATCATCCAATCACACGAACCCAGGATCTATCCTGCTCCTACTTCCTCACCATATACCGACAGCCGTCGACAGAACTTGTACATGGGCAGCATCGGATACTCCACCCGCTTCGCAAGAGACAGCATGGGTTACGGGCAGCCCAACTGGGAGACACCGACTATATACGAATCCGAGCCATTGGAGCCGCTCTTTGGCAGAACAGAGCCTCTGCAGCCGCTTCCTGAGCAGAGACGGCCAGTTCAGAACTTTGGAGGGGATATGGCCTGGTTCTTGGGCAGGCCTCGGTCGGGGCCTGTGGAAAGAGTGTTTAGAAGCATGGCCAATGGGCAGGAGAGAGTGATGGCGCACAGGTTTTATGTCCAGCGGGAGATTGTGAATTAGAGGGAGTGGGATCCAGAAGAGCTAAGAAGTTGCTCAGGGGCAGGATCAAGATATTGTGCTGGGGGTTCATGGCAAAGGAGCCGACACGTTTTTGGACAACGACTGCTGGATAATTAACGAGGTGACTCAGACACAGATGAAATAGATGAAAGAGTTTAGACGCCTGATACTTAGTATCTTGGTATATAATTCTACCAAGACACCAAGAAATGCCGAGTTTCGAGGCATGTAAAGTGTCAGTCTTAGACAACGCCTTGGTATCATTCACGCTAAACACCAAAACCAGGGCTGGGTATCAATCTGAAACATGAAAAGTGCCCTCAATGGCTCGACTTGTGCCCGTCCCCATTCACTTCGAGTATACTCGTCCTGTTGCTTGTCCCCGCCTCATGCGCCGCCTCTCCCCGGCGCGGCTGCTTCTTCCAATGCCGCGCGGGGATGCCATCGCGGAAGAAGCCATTGATCTCCTCGATGCTGCGTCCGGTCACCTCTCCGACGCAAAAGTAGACATATGCCCACGTAACGAAGCACAGCCCCGTGTAGACGAAGCCGGTCTTGGGGCCGAGGTTCGCCGAGTAGTAGAGGTATGGTAGGGTAAAGACTATTACCCAGACCGTTACCCAGAAGCACGCGACAGCGACGGCGTAGATCTTGTTGCGGTTTCGTCCGACTGCCATCTCAGATGCCTGAAGAAACATAATGGTTAGCTAGACAATGGGAGTATGGGGATAGGTACTTACAATCGTCCAGCCCAATGGCCCCCAGGCAAAGTTAAAGGCCACAATCTCGATGATGACGAAACTGATAATAACCTTGCCTATGGCCTCACTGGGATCTCCGCCAGGGATACCCAGGCATCCAACAACAAAGATGGAAATAGTCATAATACCTGTAGTGATCATCAAGAGTGGCCGGCGCGGGAGCTTGTTCGCTAGCACCACGGCCGCCAGGACGACAAAGACCTGGATGACAAAGACGATGAGAGTCATGAGAAAGGGATCGCTCAGGCCAATGGCCTTTGAGAAGACGGTGCCAAAGTAGTAGAACCACTGGATGCCGTTGATCTGCTGCGCAACAAGCGCCCCGGCGCTATAAAGCACCTTGCGCCGCTCAATGGGATCCGTGATGAGCTGCGCCCACGCACCCTCAGCCTCGCTCGCCCGCTCCCTCTCGAGATCCTCCTCGATGGAGCGCATCACGGGCGTGGGGTCGTACGCCCTGTCCTCGCGGTGCAGCGAGCGCAGCGACCGGATCGCTTCGTCGGATCGGCCGCGGCGGAGCAGCCAGCGCGGAGACTCGGGCACCCACGCGATGCCGAGGACGATGACGAGCGGGAAGACGAGCTGGAAGCCGATGGGGAAGCGGTAGGCAAAGCTGGTCTGGACGTCGACGACGCCGCGGTTTATGCCTGCGGCTATGATCTGGGCCACCGAGAGGGTGAGCTGCCAGCACATGAGGAGGGGACCTCGCAGCGACTCTGGGGCTATTTCCTATTTGTGAGAGAGGCATTGTTAAAATCTTTGGGGTTTTTTTTTTGCATCTCTATCTTTTGCTCGCAACTGGGGGCAAACCGTCTAGGTAAACATACTCCCATGTACAGGGGCGACGTGGCCGAGAAGTTACCAACGCCGAAGCCCATGACGGCCCGTCCAGCAGTCATGAGGGCGCGGCTCGAGCTCGTCGCGAGCTGCATCACGACCCCGACGACTATGGCGAGGGTGCCCGTCATAAAGACTCCCTTTCGGCCGACAAGGTCGTTTAGCGGCGCCGCAGAGATCGAGCCGACTAGCTCGCCGACGTTGATCATGGACATCATGATGGACAGGCTCGCCGGAGACAGCTCGTACTCGCCGTCGGCATTTTGCCTACCAAAGTGACGGACAAAGACATCTTTTCACACCTCTCAACAGTCAGTTACTTGTTAGACGTTGGCCAATTGGAAAAGAAAACGTCTGGCCGGGACCCAACGTACCAAGTGTCGAGATGCCGTTGAAGTAGACGCCGTCGTAGCCGTACAGGCAGGCTCCGATGGCAGCGAAGCCGCAGAAGAGCCACACATGGGGATGCTGGATCTTGGGCATCGTCTTTGCGGCCGCGAGTGTGATTGTGATCGGCGATGTTCGTCGGAGCCCAATACTCTGTAGGATCGCGCGAAGCACAGGGCTGAAGGAGGGGCTAACGAGGTATTAGCGGACCCGTCAACGGTAAGGTAGTCGTGTAGTGTTATCATCTGGGTAATTATTCCGGTGGCCGGTGGGCAGGAGGAGCACCCGGCACTTCAAATTAGACGTCTTGGGCTGGGAGAGACAGGCAGGCAGGGGGAGGAATGGTAAAGCCCCGGGTCTCGAGCTGTCTCGTCCATCCCGAGGACCCTGGATCTCGAGTGACAAGCCACCCATCGAGACAAGTTCGTAGTACGTACCTCGAGTATACTTGGTGTCACTTGCACCACTTGTTGGCCTCGTCAACCTGGATGTCTCGGCCATTCTCGAATCTTGCCGCTCTCTCTGGCTTCTTCTCTTCCCTCGGCCGCCGCACTCCTTTCTTCCTCTGCCAGCTCCCCGCCCGGCCTGCTCTCGTTGGGCGCCTCGAGATCTGCACAGGCCAGGGGTGGTTGCAATAGAGTTTCGACGGATGCTTCATACGGAACCCGCATCGGATACACGCTTTGCCTGTTGGGGAACGCCGCGCCGTGCCATGTAAGGGCGCTCGAGATCCAGGCTCGCTTCTTGTCTGCACACGTGAGATGCCGCCGGCCGGGGTCTGCTCCAAAAGGTCGCTTTGGGGGGCTCTGCCCGAAACGGGAGGGACATGGCTTTGGAGACGGGGAGGAAGGGTTGGGCATGAATCGGAAATTTGGAGTTCTTCGACAAAGCTTTGACATCTCAATCCCCGTGGCCATGAGCTTGACCGAGACAAGCAACCAGCGCCAAGCGATGTACTACATAAAGTATCTTTTCGAAATGGTTATAATTAGGCGTTGTACGTGGCAGAGACCAAAAGCGACAACAAGAGAGAGACCTCATCGACGCGCTGGTCTCTTTACTCCATCAACCCTGGTATCGACGACTCCAATAAACAACGCCGAGTATGCGATCCATCCTACCAGTTCAGACTCCTCCGCCTGATCCTTGTCCCTACTCTCGACCATCCTCTTCTGAAGCTTCTGCCGATGTCATCCCCTTGCTCGTCGACGACACGTACCATATCTTTCACCTGACCACGCCAGCCTCGACGAGACATCACCCCGAGCGTCTGAGGGCATCATGGTCGCGACTCCGGTCCACGAACTTGCTGGAGTGGACGCGAGATGCCGAGTTTGTCCTGAGTCCAGGTGAATCGGATCTGGATGCCGATGCTGATGGCGCCTGGACGGGATCAGCTGTGCTCGGTCCGGACGAGAACATGAACATCTTCTATACAGGTTACAACCTGTCGCAAAACGGCCGACAGACCATCTTGCGAATAAAGGCGGCGGATCGGCACGGTTCCAAGTTCCAGAGACCTTCAAAGCCCATCACCATTATAGGCGAAGGGCTCACGCAGTTCGAAGATATCGACTTCCGAGACCCTTTCGTCTTTTATAATCGGGGGGAAGGCCGGTACTGGATGCTCGTGGGAACTCGTCTTGCGACTGGGCCGTACTGGAGCCGTGGATGCATTGCGCTCTTGACATCGCCAGACCTAGATGCCTGGACGGTAGCCCCTGAGCCGCTGTACGCACCCAACGACGTCTTCTGCCCCGAGTGTCCGGAGCTCTTTACACTGCCCAACGGGAAGTGGTACCTCGTGTACTCGCGCTTCCACGCACCCAATGCCGGTACCGTCTACCGCGTCGCCGATACACCACGGGGTCCCTTCCGTGTGCCGCGGGATGGTTCTCACGGGCGCCTCGACGGGCGCCGCTGGTACGCAGCCAAGTCGTGTCGCAAGGCAGGAGATCCCGACAAGAGGCTCTGCTTTGGTTGGATCGGGGAACATGTAGACGACGAGAACAAGTGGCTGTGGGGTGGTGATCTTGGTATTACCAGAGTCATGTGGGCAGACACCAACGCCTGCTTGCGTATCGATGCCTCGCAGGAGTTTAGAAGTTACATCTGGCAGACTTCCAAGCCTGTATCGCCGAGCAACGCCGCTCCAAGCTTGTATCTCTGCTCTCTTGGTTCAACAGCCACTCACTTTCCTGACCTGGGCTCTGCGGAATGGAGGCGGGACCTCATGGTGGACTTCAAAGTCGCGGCCTGCGATGCCCATAGCTTTGGGCTGATGCTCCAGACCGACAGCTCAGGCAAAGGACATCGCCTCCAGTTCACTCCTTCGGGAAATGGCTCGTTCTCGGTTGCCTTGATCACCGATTTCCCTCCCCTCGACGACTTCTGGGCGGACCAGTATCGTCTCCATCTTCCCCGCCCCATCGACGGGCCCGAGCTGGTTCGACACGACAATGTCAGCCTCGTCGACGGAGTGTTTCTCTTCCTAAGGGGTCAGCTGGTAGAGGCCTTTTGCGGAGGGCGTTCGCTGAGCTTCCGGCTACCTGTGCCGCCGTCATGGACGGATGATGACCGCGACGGAGTCCGCAGACTTGGATGGTTCGTGGAAGATGGCATGGTTGACCTGGTCGACATGCATATGCGACGCTCGATGGGTCTAAAGGAGCTCTCCGTCGAGTCGGAAGACGGGTTCGAGGATCCCGAGTAATTCATCGATTAACAACATTATAGCCACGGCGTTTCGCGTCATTGCTACTTCACCCCATATCTTCCCGCGGCATCATGGGTGCTGGCTGCACAACCATTCCGCTGAGGAGATCATACGCTCCGTTTCCACCCGCGGCCAGGTCCCAGTCGCCAAAATCCGTGAACTCGTACACGTCGGAGGAATAATTGCCCATCATCGGGCTGACCTTGTCATTGAGGGGTTCGTTGAGGTTGACTGCGAGAGCATGCTCCAGACCACGCAGAATAGCGCCTTCAAGGCGGTTGACAGCGTACTGCATCGGCTGATGGCTCTTGCTCATCATGCGGAGGTTCCAGAGGTAGGAGTTTAGCGTTTCCTGCCAAAAGTGTTGCTCCTGCGAGGATAGCGAGGTGATGAGGAGCAGCGTGGTGAAGGACCCAAGCAGCGAGAAGAGGTAGGGCGAAGTAAAGTACCAGAAGGCCTCAAGATGGTCGGGCCTCAGACTCGTCACAAAGGCGATGGCGCTCTGAGCGGTCTGAAGCGCGATCTGGCGGATATCGGCCAGCACACGGTCGTCTGAGCAGCGCATCGGGAGAGCTGTCGATCGGATCAAGCGGCGAAGAAGTGTCATGACGACGCCATAATAGGAGAAGTGGAGGTATCCGTGAAAGCACAGCTTGCGCTGGTAGACAACGTTCATCTGGAGCATTGGTGGGATGCTGTGGTACCAGGTCGTCAGCATGTCAAAGAGCGGCCGGGCCTTCTCAAAGAGCATCACCGTGTCCTGCTCGCGGCACGTCCGCGCGGTATAGAAGCTTGAGTAGACTATTGACAGGATCTGCGTCAGCCGCACCATCTGTATATACTGCGTCATGCCCGTAGTAGCGATAGATCTGTGATCATCGTCAGATCCAGATGATGATGCGGAGGCGGAGGCGGCGATGGGGCCCTCGTTCTCGGAATCCGAAAAGTCAGCTACTGTAAGATCTCGAACCGTCCAGTCATCATCGTGAATATGCACAGGACGACCGTACGCCAATGCGGTCCAGCGATCCTGCATGAATAGCGCCCAGCTCAGACGCTTACGCACGTTGCGCTCCCATTGGGGAATAGTCCAGTTGCTGGCATCGAGGTGAAGCCCGAGACACTGGCCGATGGCGAGAGCCTGACAGGTCAGGCCCCATTGGAAGGTGTGGTCGGGGTTGAGGGGGTCCTCGGGCTGGCACTGGAGCAGAAGAAGGGCGGCCTGGATGGAACTGAGCTTTGGGCGGTGATAGGATGCTGGGATAGCGGACCGAAGCATCCTGCGGAGGAGGGCAGCATCCGGCGGCGTGCGGATCGAGAGCTCGGGGTCGTAGGTCCACCAGCGGATTGCTGACAGATAGACGGCTCCGAGGAGGGCGGCGGGGATCCGGCGGTAGGACTCGCTGTAGGCAAAAGCAAAGGGGTCCTTGGAGAGGATGGGATAGCATGGCTGGACGTGCCGCCAGAACAGCTCAACCAGGCTGGGGCCGTGAGGGCGTATGCAGCACTCGATAGCGTCGACCTGAGTAAAGGTCGGGTCGCCGTCGACTGCTTTCTCGTCGCGAGCCATGTGGAAGGTTAGGGGATACTCCTGGCCGTCGTCTCGCTCGAGGACGCGTCGGATAGCATGCGTCTCGAGGCTAAACTCGTGGGTCCGAGGATCGTAAGGACGATGGCGCATCAGCATCGGCTCCATGTCGCTCCCGAGGCCGTAGAGCTCCGCGAACCGAGTCGGGGAGCATCCCATGGTCCGGTCCAGCGGGCCCAGCTCGACAAACTCCGGGACGATGACGGACGGCGGCGGGAAGGGTTGGCCGCTGTCAGCAGAGGCGCGTGTCTCGGCCGGAGAGAGAAACTGCTGGGTCGATTGCACCGACTGGACCGACTGGACGTCATCTCGGGACTCCTTGCGAGTCTGGCTCAGGCTACGACCCTGGGCCGGGTGAGCCGGTAGCTGAGTATGAGTCTGTCCCTGCATGTCGTCGAGCGAGGCCGGCTCGTCGCCGCTGTGAGCACCGCTCCCCTGGACGCTGCTCCCGCTGGTGCTGGTTACCTGACGCTCCGGAGGATCGTGCTGAAAGGTGCACGGCGTGGCTCTCAGCTGGCAGTGGACGCAGTCTCCGTCGCCGTCCTTGGTGATGCAGCGAGTCTTGCGCTTCCGACAGGCATCGCAGGGCCGGAGGCTCCGGCGCTGGCGCTTCCGGGCGTTGTTCTGGTAGTCCTGGGGCGTGATGATTTCCATTTGTAGTGGTTATCGCTGGTGAAGAGCCCTGGGTTGTTTTTGGCCATATCCATTCGAGTGTTGTAGTGTCTTGGGTTTTGTTGGCCCCCGCTCTTGTGCCAATGGTGCCAGACTCTTATGCAAGTCCCTGATCCATGGCAATCGCCTACCCGTCGCGATGCGCCGTCTCTATCTCTGGTCCCGTCGTGAGCGAGGCTGTGCTTTCTGATCCAGGGTATACGAGGCAAAGGTGGTGTCGTCAGCCTCACAAGCCGAGGTGTTCAGGTTCAGGCCGGAACAGAGTTTCTCAACTCTCGAGGCTTCTCTTTAACGGCACAGGGGCCACCCTTCCTCTAAGTGAAGCACCGGGGCACGCGCCATGTGCCCGGATGACGGGGGAGGCTGAGACGTCTGCTTTGGCGGGACGTGCTCGAGTCCATGCCTCCCGTTTACCAATTGCTCGTGAGAAGGATGGAGGCTCGGGTCAGGTTTCGTCATTGCAAACCAGGCCCGTTCACGGGAACTTGCTGGACCTGTCTCTGGGGACGCGGATCGTTTAGAGTTGGGCCCGTCTCGTACGAAGTGCATGTGGTCGGCTTCCAAGACTACGCCTCACCGGACCAAGGCGCCAGAGTCCAGACTCTGACACGTACCGCCGTGGCTTGTCCCTGGAATTGCCCCGGGCAAATTCTGGAGCTTCATCTACCGCCCGTGCCAGTGGAATCCATCTCCCGCAAGAGTCGGCTGTTGGAGCCAAGGGCTGTTACGTCCTGCCCGGCTCCGTGGCTTCGGGAGTCAGTGGTCGTAATCCCGTTGCGGCCGAGTCTTGGCAGAGGGCGACCCTGGAAGTCTGATTCGATTACTGAAATGACGTACTACGGGTGCCATGACCTCATCTTTACAATTGCTGTTCTCTGCTCTGCTTTTATGTGCTTGTGGCGCTGAAAGGCCCGCCCCAGCATCAGAGCAATAACAGTCGAGGTACGATCTAGGAGCTCAGATTCTTTTGTTCATATATCCTCAGAAACTCCCGTTATTTCTATAGTAACAGTCCGAAGAGTGTCGATTTGGTACACCTCCCTTCATTGTTCGCATCAGCCAACTCCAACAATCCCAAAGACACAAGCGTCATTCCGCGGTAACCATTGTCAACTCACCGTCTTGGCTTTTTCCCTTTGACATGTATAAGTGCCAGTTTCCGCGTGGCGTTTTGCTCATGGTGGTCAGCTCGAGTTTGGCGGTGTCATAGTGACTGATGGCTACGCCTACACGGCTTGTCAGCCGGCATGACTTCAGGAACGGCTAGGAGATCAAGTTGTGGATGCTTTCAAGCATGCCATTGCGTACTTGTCAATTGCCCGACTCTGTTGGGTAGTTGAGAATAAAGTACTCTGTGGGCTTGAACTCGCTCCTCCTTGCAGATGCACTGAGCAGCATCCTCGTTCTGTGGTGGGCAGCCTGCCCATTATCAGCGCCCACAGCTCAAACAGCCCGAGCAGACGATCAAACATTTACTATCATCCATGGTGCCGGTGTTAATTTTAAAAGAAAAGCCGAGAAAACAGAGCAATAACGCAACAACTAGTACCCGACCACAAGGCAGGATTTGCCGCCTGCTAGCTTGCATGGCCCTTGGAGAAAACGTTATTAGAGCCACATTCCTCTCACATGGCGATGCAGAGTTTCGGTATTTCGGTATTTCGGTATTTGGTCCGGGGGGGGATAAACGGCACACGACCAACTGCCTAATCCATTGCTGGTTGGCCTTGTTGTGTGGAAGACACAAGATTGTGATATGCTCATTCTGTACTGCATGACTGCTACTACCTACCATATTCCAGATGGCTGGTGATAGTCTATAACTGCATCAGTAGAGTCAAGCACTATATCTGGGCATGGTTACAAGATTGCCTCTCAAAGACTTTATAATATGTGATTAATTGACCCAATATTCACCAAGATAATGCGGCGAAAAAGCGAAGAAAAAGTTTAGTTCTGCTTCAATTCAGATTGATGTATCTTGGTGTAAGCGCGACAGAAAGAATCCGGAATGTTTCGGTGGATGCCCAGTTCAACAGTGAGTAGCTTGAAAGACGTTATCAGGGTCTAACACATGCTTAAAAATAACAAGTGAAATAGCCCAAAGCCTCGCACCTTGCGCTTAATGATATAGGGTGGGCGTTGATCAACGCTTGTTTTCCATCGGGCGCGCGACGGCACTATCTCAAGGTTAACCTCAGACCCTCAGACATACTGTTTATCTAGGTAGACAAGAACAAGGTGAGCGAGTATGGTTTTGGGCCTGACACTCCGAGGAGCTAGCTATCTTCTACAGCGGTCGATATGTGTGAAACAGTAAGCTTATCCTTGGCCTGCAACCCACATCCTGGTCCAGCATTTTGATTGTGTAGGACTTGGGCTTTACCGGAAGAGGCATGTCGGAGCTCACGTTGCTAAGGCTGCTATCGAGATTGGCGCCCGGCAACTTGCTCAACGTAGTTATCTCGGTGTGGATAGCGGGCAAAGATGCTCTGACGACTTGGCATTCTCATTCTCTGTTTCTGTTGATCCACTGCGATGATAAGCTTAGGACAAGGTTAGATAGACACTAGATCACATCTTGGTCTCCTGGAGGTAGGTAGCAGTAGGTACATATCCATTGTGAACTCGGAGGCAGTTATAAACGTCTCAGCTGCAACTGCAAATTCGCATCGCATCCAATCCATATGTATGCCGTCAAGAAAGGTCGCCACCTCCGATCAGCGCCATTCAAAAGAACCTCTCGGCCTTGTTCCAAACCTTCCCCTTCCGTCTAGTCACGTCTCTCCCCGCTTGCCTCCATCTCGGCCGGAGCTAAAGCCCAGAGCTATGAGAGGCCGTCCGACATGGCCCCCGAATCCCTGCGCCGTCGCGATAAGCCAGTCAGGCTCCCCACGTGTGGTCTTGGCGATCATACTCAACAGCCTGCTGTGAACCCTTGCGAGACAGAGATGATCTCTCACCGAGGCTCGCATGCGCGAGGGGCCGACTGCATGACCAGGGCCTCTGGGGAATTAAAGCTGGCTATCGTCCTCTCTTGTTTCTCACCTCGGCACGTTCACTCTGGTTTCTGGTCATTGTAACTCGGTCGGGCATCATGAAATCGTCAATCTCTCTGGCTGCCCTCGCCCTGGCGGGCTCTGTCCTCGCCGAGGATGTGCTCGTCAGCAAACGCATGGCGAAGCGCTTTGTCGACGATGACGGCCATTATAATATGTGTACGTCAAGACACTAAATCGCCCAGTCTTTTCCCCGTATTCTGACCCTCGGTGTAGCTTTCTTCCACGTCAACGACGTCCACGCGCATCTGGACCAGTTTGCTTCTTCCGGCACCGACTGCGTAGACCCCAAAAAGGGCTGCTACGGCGGCTACGCGCGCATCAAGCACGCGGTGGATGGACTGCGCGAGGATCACCCTGATAACCTGTGGCTCAACGCCGGCGATGAGTTTCAAGGGACTCTCTTCTACTCGTTCTATGGACCCGAGAAGATCGCCGAGACACTCAACGACCTCAAGTTCGACGCAATGACGCTCGGCAACCACGAGTGGGACGGCGGTGACGAGGAGCTCGGCGAGTTCCTGGCCAATTTGACCTTTCCCGTCGTATCGTGCAATGTCAAGAGCGAGTACAAGAACCTCAACAAGACCATCAAGAACTACCAGATCTTCAAGGAGCACGACCTGGCTGTCATTGGTGTCACCACCGACACCACGCCTGGAATCTCGAGTGTCGGCGACAAGACGACTTTCCTCGACCCCATCGCCGAGGTCCAGAAATCTGTCTGGGAGATTCGAAACAAGACTGATATCAAGCGCATTGTTGCTCTCACTCACATCGGCTACGATGTCGACCAGGAGCTCGCCGCCAAGACGGAGGGTCTGTCGCTCATCATCGGCGGTCACAGCCACACTCCTCTGGGTGATATGGAAGACGCCGAGGGTAAATATCCCACCATCGTGGAGAATGTCAACGGAGACGAGGTCTTTATCGTGACCGCGTACCGATGGGGAGAGTACCTCGGCTACATCGACCTGACCTTCGACAAGGAGGGCAAGGCGCTCGCGTACCACGGCGGCCCTATTCACATGGACAACAAGACCGAGCAGGACGAGGGCCTCCAGAAGAAGATCAAGGCGTGGCGCGGTCCCTTTGAGGAGTTTGCCGCTGAAAAGGTCGGAAGCTCAAAGGTCGACCTCGACCAGACCAAGTGCCAAAAGGGAGACTGTCTGCTTGGACAGGTCATGGCCGATGCCATGCTTGACTACCGTCTCAACCAGAGCCGCAACGGCGACGACAAGGCCGACTTTGCTTTTATTAATTCCGGCGGCGTCCGCGCCACCATCGAAAAGGGCGACATCACCCGAGGCGAAGTCCTCACTTCGTTCCCCTTTGGTAACGCCATCGTCGAGCTCACGTTCACCGGCTCCGAGCTTCAGGAGATCTTCGAGGGTGCCGTTTCCGGCATCAACCAGAAGAACAAGAAGGAGGTGACTTCTTGGTTCCAGGTGTCCAAGGGCATCAAGATCGAGCACAACCCCGAAAACAACAACGGCTCCAAGCTCATCAGCGTCAAGGTCAACGGAAAGGACCTCGAGGACGACCGCGACTACCGCATCGTCACCCTGGACTTTATCGCCGGCGGCGGAGACAACTTCTTCTCCTCGGAGAACAAGAACCTCGCCACTCTGGACAGCCAGGACGAGGTGCTCATCGGCTACCTAGAGGCCAACAACCCCCTCGACCCCAAGCTGGAGGAGCGAGTCGTCACGACGAACGAGACGAGCAGCGGAGACGCCAGTGAGAATGGAGAGCAGGAAGAGGCCAAGTCTGGCACCAAGGGTGGAGGAGCCAGCGCTGGCGGCGGCGACGATGACAATGCGGCCAGCAATGCCCAGGCGTCGCTGTTTGCTGCTGTTGTTGGCGTTGTGATGACCCTGTTTATGATGTAAATAAGTGAGGCACGCATAAAAGCTTTATATAAACAACTTACATTTGGACACTATTGATATCACCACCGCGACTGTTGAGGATGACAAGTTGCCCAGCAAGCTATGTTCACACCAGTTAGTGGCCCCTGTGTACTGTAACAAATGAAATCAGCCTGTTCACTTACATACAACCCTGCTCACAAACCAACCATGAGTGCGTCGACACCTCAGCCCGACCCTTTCCACGTCTGAGCAAAAGTATGGTACTCGATCCGCATCTCGTCCTCTTCCGCCAGAACCCCTTCCTCCAACCACTCTACATCTCTCCTCTCCATCCGGTGCTTGACCCATAGCAGCGCCAGAAAGAAGGCCGGTATCGTAAGCCACAGCACCAGCAAGACGGCGAGAATGCCCAGATAGACCGGGACCGCGTATTCGGGATGGCTCATGTTGTTCCCTGGAAGTAAGCAAGTTATTGCGATGGAGTCATGATGGCCCAAGATCGGACAGAAGCGTCTCTATTTGAGGGGAAAAGGACAACCAAGAGCTTTGAAAACTGGACTCTTTGTTGCGAAACGTACGTTTGTCCGGCGCTGAGGGTGATAAAGGAGGCGGGACCAGCGTCCTTGTTCGGGTGGGAGAGCACAGTGTACGATGTTCATGGTTGGATGGACAAGGAACACGGCGTTGTCGAGGAGTAACGCTATCCGGGATATGACTCGAGGGACAAGGACGAACATCACTTTTGACGTAACGATGCTGGTTATGGCCTGCTGGGAGAAGCCAGCCAGAGAGCATGACGCGGATCACTTCACTGCGATGATTGCATGTCGTGGCATGAAGCAAGTTATAATCTTGACGACAAAGTACCTAGATATATCCAACAAGAGACCATTCACGCCCCCCATTCTCTTCCCCAGCCATTCGCTCAGTAGGTATATCGGAAATCGGAAGAACCACCATCCTATAGCAGTCAGTAATCGCGTCAAGAAGCACACAAAGGGCTCACTCACATCAAAAGACTCGACCAACTTCTCACCCTTGTCGGCCTTTTTGTTGGCCCTTCGGAACGCCAAATCACACAGGATCACCAGAATAACCGTCAGCAGCGAGCACGCAATGCACGCCCACATACCAGGCTTGTACCCCGTCAGCTTGTCCTGCTCGCGGAACACCAAGCTCCCCGCAATACCTCCAAAGCCGCCAAAGCCCACGAGGGTAGCGCTGCAAAAGGCGCGCTTCCACTGGCCGCGGATGTTGTTGGCCTGGAAGGACATGGCGGCGGGGATGTTGCTGTTCGCGCCGGCGGTGACGAGGAAGACGCCAAAGTAGCGGACGCCGGCGCTCGAGGCCCAGCCCATGATGGGCAGACCGATGAGGCAGAGGAGCATGTTGAACAGAATGATGGGCCCGCGGACGTGGTACTTGTCGCCGACCCAGGCTGTGGCATACATGATGATGCCGGCAAAGGCGTAGGGGGGAGCGACGAGGCACTGCGCCTGGCCGACGGTGAAGCCCATGTTGCCGACGAGGAGGATGGGGAGGGTGTAGGCGAGCGCGTAAGAGAGGGTGGTGGTGTCGAAGAAGATCATGGCATACGCCCATACCTTCCAGTCAGCTCCGCCTCGAAGGAACCTGGCCAACTGAAAGGGCGGGACTTCAGTATCGCCGCGATCGCGACGGATTCGATCGACGACCCAGTCGCACTCGCGCTGGCCAAGGAACGCCCACGACTTTCGCTTCGAATCGGGGAAGTCGACGAGGAGCCAGTAGCCGGCGATGCCCAGGGCAACAGTGAGGGCTCCCTCGATGATGAAGATCCAGCGCCAGCCAGTGAGGCCCTCGCGGCCGCCCAGTTGCATGAGCTATTGAGTGTGAGCCAGGGGAGGGATGGGAAGGGGGCTGGGATAAGGAACTTACACCGTAGGCAAGGATACCAGAAAAGGCCGACGCGACACAACCAAGGAGGTAAAAGAC